>LOJH01006511.1:4390-25844 GCA_001685095.1 Ellobius talpinus
CAGTCATACATGGAGGCAGCATACTGTATTGTATACATAATAAATAAAATCTTACAAAAAAAAAGGCCAAGCACAGAAGAAACAGAAAGAAGCAGCAGATTTAAGGAATGAATGTAGGACCCCCCCCACACACACACTAAAATAAAATAAATGCTGACCGAACTGAACACACATTTAGAAGGAATGAAATTTAACAGGCTCGATCTCTTAAAACTATTCTAATTCTATTTAAAATATAGTATAGAAACTGCAGCATTTTAAAGCAGGATTAAGACAATGAATGGGAAGTAAGGCTTTTCAGTGGGTAACCCTGGAAAAGAAAGCAGTCGGCTTCCCTGACAGTGTGTAGCATAGAAATATCATAATACAAACATTCTGCAGAGCCTTTAAATTGTCCAGGGGGGTTTGAGGGGCACCAAACGCATATGGCAAAAGTCCAAATGAGGCAAATGCAAATTGAGAGAGAGTGAAGTCTCTCTTTCCAACCCCATCCCCAAAACACAACTGCGGTTTTGATTCTTTCACCTGCCTTGGTAAATTAGTTTCTAATTAGGAAATAATGATCTCTTGAACAGCTCATGTCTCACAGCTTAGCAGCTGGATTTTTTTTTAGAAGTTCAACCAAGGCAACATTTTCAAGAGAAGAACAGGCACACTGAAGGGGGCTCGGGGTTGGCACAGAACACACTCCAGACACCAGATTCTCAGCGTGAAGGAGACTTTATTATCCTGGAGGGAGGGAAAGGACGATGCCACGCTGCCCGATCAGAGACAGCAACAGATGTCTCTGCAAAAGCAGGATTTAAGGGGGGGGGAGTTTAAGGATTAACTTCCAGAAGACGAAGTTAATTGCTCAAGTAATCAAGTAAGCAGGAGCGCACAACACCAAGCCCCTGTCTGACCCCAGAGCTCTGTGGTCTGCTACGCTTTCCTGATTGCCAGGACGAGTAACACCACCACGACACTGATGATTGTCATTCAGACTTAGTGACCAATGTATCAGCCAGTTTCAACCATTCTACTTTCACCGAAAAACAGTTTGACACCTCCAACCTAATGACGACCACAGCCCGACATGGAAGACTCACATGTACAATTTGCCTGGAACACTCAGAGACTGTAACAATGGTTAGCCTTGAGGCCAGCCGGGATTACCTAGTGAATTCTAGGTCAGGGAGGACTACACAGAGAGATCCCGTCTTAAAAAAATCCAAAACCACTAGATAGCAAGAAGTAATAAAAATAAAAGCAGAAATTAACAGATATAGAAGAAGTCTTAGATGAAATGGTGGAAAACCAAAGGTGATGTTTGGATGTCCTCTTCCAAAACATGGATCATCATGCATTTGTCCTGAGGAAACAAGGAGACGCACAGGAGACTGGCATGTCACCTACTGTCCATCCTTTTTGTTAAACGTCATCAGTTGCGAGAGAGAGAGAGAGAGAGAGAGAGAGAGAGAGAGAGAGAGAGAGACAGGGAGTCTTTATAAATAAACTCTTACTAGTTCTTCGGTTCTAGGCTGCATGGTACCAAATCCCCTCAGCCCTGTGTCCCTCTATCATAGTATTACCCAACCAGAAGCAACAGTGCCAGTCTCTTGGACCATTGGGACTCTGTTTGATGGAGACACAGCACAAGTGTGTGCTTCCTGCATCCGCCTCCATCACTAGAAGACTTTACAGGAAAGGACGAGGCTCACTTACCTTGGTATCAAATGCAGAATGCCTTAGGGACCAGGTGAGGTCCTTGATGAACACTGGTATTTTAGAAACTAGTTACTTTGCTCTACAAAGAGGGTAGACCTCAAATTCCCTCACCCCAGGATGAACATGGGGGTTCCCTCACCTGGACAGATGAACTTTGCAGATGTGAGTAAATCAAAGATAGAAAAATAGGGAAAGTACCTTGGGTTATTCAGGTGAGTTCAATATAATTCCAAGTCTTCTAAACCGGTAAAGGAGGCCCAGTGAGGCAGTAATGAGGAATTTACCTTTTGTAGCAACAAAAGAGGTCAGAACTGGAGCTTTGAAGATGCTGTGCAGGTGACTTTGAAAATATAAAAAAGGTGCCAAGGCACGGGATGCAGGGACCTCTAGGACCCAGAAAAGGAAAGGAAACAGCTTTCTCCCTAAAGCTCAAAGAACTCAGGTCTAAGGACATGTTGATTTTAGCATAATGTAGCATGGATTCCTTCCTGCCAGAATTCCATAGTAACAGATCTCTGTGGCTTTATGCCACTGACTAGTGCATGCTATCTGCTTGTCAGCAGACAGGTCTTGTTCAGGGCACCCTCAAGGAGCACAGTTCTGAAAATCCTCACTATCCTGTAACGAGCAGTGTGTGCTGGGTCCTGAAACATGTTTGCATTGGGGTGGGAAGGCTCTTTTTGAGAGTGACGGCCTTTTTCTTATTTGTATCGATGAGACCAGAGACATCTCTTACACCATGTATTGGCATAATTGATTTTAACCAGCATTTTTTATCTTTATTTTGTGGAGTATATATTATGTTAAATAGTCATCTGTATTTTCTATTATGCTAATATTATTCTATTTTCTATTAGCTGTAACATGCTATCTTACTGGCAGTGCATGCAGCCATGCTGTAACATGCTATCTTACTGGCAGTGCATGCAGCCATGCTGTAACATGCTATCTTACTCGAAGTTGCTGTATGAGCTTAAGAACCCCTGGTTATAGAGGCTGAAGAGATGGACTAGAGGTTAAAAGCACCTCGTGCCCCTGCAGAGAGCAGGTCCCCAGCATCCACACCATAGCCCACAACCATCTGTAACCCACCAAATACTCATAGTTACCACTCCTGGCTAAAGCTCATTCCCTGCAGCACCGTGTCCCATCCACCACCCCAGATTCAGGTGGTACGACTATGCTGTAGTCTCCTCCCCTTTCCTTCTTTCATTCTTAAAATGAAAATACATTCAGTTTCTTCTCCCTTTGAAGAGACAGGCACTTCTCAACCCTGTTTTTCTAAACATCTTCTTCACCGCTGTATTTATTCCCTAGGGCTGCAGGTAAGGTAAAACAGTGGCTCTGCACCAGGAGGTGCAGTGGAGTCTGATGTGGAACCAGTGCAGGCAGCTCTTTATGAGTGCTCTGGGAATATGTCCGGGCCTCCCTCCTTGGGGTGCTGGCTGCCATCTTTATGTTCATACAACATTCCCCTTAATTCATGCTTATGTCTTAATTTCTCCTTGTATAAAAGTACTAGTCATATTGGGCTACACTTCACTCTAAAGACCTTAACTACTTGTATCTGAATAGCTCCATTTCCAAATAAAGCTATATTCTGAGGTACTCAGGAATTTGATGTATGACTCGTTTGGATGAGACACGGGAGCTGATAACAGCTGTGTTCTGCTTGGAGTTAAAATTCTGGAATGTGAAATCAATCTTTACTATTTATTCCCTTATCTGGAATTCATCCTTCAAATCACTGCAGTCTGTCTTTTAACCAACTTGAATCAGAATGTTCTTAAGTTCCTCTAACCTACTTGCTAGATTTAATATATGCATTTTGTCTTTATTAACACAGAGAGGGGAGGAGGGGAGGAGGCCGGGGGAGACAGACAGGGAGAGAGAGAGGGAAGGGAGGAGGAGTCAGAGACAACAAAGGCAGAAACAGAGACAGATAGGGTGTCCTTTTGTAGGCTGGCCTCAAGTTTGGGATATTTCTGCCTAAGCCTTCTGTGGCAGTTTGAATGAAACTGGCCACCATAAGTTCATAGGGAGTGGTACTACTAGGAGTGGCTTTTTTGGAGTAGGTATGGCCTTGTTAGAGGAAGCATG
Source organism: Ellobius talpinus (assembly GCA_001685095.1). Classification (NCBI taxonomy): domain Eukaryota; kingdom Metazoa; phylum Chordata; class Mammalia; order Rodentia; family Cricetidae; genus Ellobius; species Ellobius talpinus. The sequence goes on from LOJH01006511.1 coordinate 8,198, forward strand.
CCACTGTAGGGGTGAGTTTTGAGGTTTCATATATGCCCAAGCCATACCCAGTGCCTCAGACCACTTCCTGTTGCCTGTGAATCAAGACATCGCAACTACCTCTCTAGTAGCATGTCTGCCTTGCTTCCCGCCATGATGATAATAGACTAACCTTCTAAACTATAAGTGAGCCACCACAATTGAATGTGGTAGTTCACGGGGATTGCCCTATTAGGAAGTGTGGCTTTTGCTGGCGTAAGTATGGCCTTGTTGGAAGTATGTTACTGAGGGAGTGGGCTCTGAGGTGTCATATGTGCCCGAGCCATGCCCAGTGCCGTGCTCTACTTCCTGCTGTCTGAATATCACCAGGTAGCAGCTCCCTCTCCAGCACCACGCTGCTCTGCATGCTGCCATTCAAGTCCCACTGTGATGATAAGGGACTGGACCACCGGAACTGTAAACTACAGCCTTGTTTTCCTTTATAAGAGTTGCTGTGGGTCATGGTGTCTCTCTACAACAACAGAAACCCTAACTAAGACAGAAGTTGTTACCAGGAGTGGGGTATTATTGTGAAAGGCCTAACCATGCTTTTAAATTTGGAGAAATTTGAACTTTGGGACTACGCATTAGGAAAGCAGTGAAATTCTTCAAGTACTACTAAATAGGCCACACTAGTAGAACATGGAAGACAGTGGTGCCAAGCATGTCTTGAACTGTGGGGGTCTCACTCAAGAGGTTTTAGAGAAGAATTTTAGTATGTTGCCTAGAAATTGTTCTTGTGATATTTTGGTGAAGAATGTGGCTACTTTTTGCCTTTGTCCAAAATGTTTGCCTTGAGGCTAAAGCATAGAGATTTGGATTAATTCCCTTGGCAGAGGAAATCTCAAAACAGCCTAGTATAGACTCTGCTGTGGTTACCAGTGTTACCTCTAATGAAGATACTTAATGAAAAGGAGCAAGCTGAGCAGGGAAAAGTATTTCAGGAAAAAGGGAGCACCAGAAAGTGGAATGGCGCTAAGTCCTGTATTCAAGAAGATAAGCAGATTAAGAACTGAAAAATATTATAAAGAAAGTGGTAACCTCAGGGCAAGATCCCACCCAGCTAAATTTCCAACTTGTAAAAAGGGATTAAAGAGAAGTTTAGAACCAGGTGTGGTGGCACACTGGCGCATGTCTTTAATCCCAGCACTCAGAAGGCAGAGGCTGGTCAATCTCTGAATTGGAGGCCAGCCTAGCCTACAGATCCAGTTTTAGGACAGCTAAGCTTAGGCAGTGAAGGGAGAAAACAGAAAACTGATGACGTAATTGAATGAGGGGACCATGTCCCATTCCCAGCAGCACGACTTGGCAGCTTTGGCCACGTGGTTCTGGCTTTAGAGTTAAGAACAGAAGAAAGGGGCTATGGAGTTTGCCCCCATGACTAAGGAAAGCCACTGAGGCCAAGAAAGGCCATTACATGAAGCTGGAAGTTGAAGCCTGGGTTGCACTGGAGAACCCAAGGTGTAAGAGACGCCAGAGCCACGGAATACCTGCCAAAGGAAGCTGCCAAGAGGGACTGGAACCAGACCAAGAAAGAAGTGTGCTGCAGTCAACAAAGCTGAACAGAGTAGATCTGAAGAGCACTTTGACATCAGACATGGAGATGCAGAGTTTAGAGTTTGCTCAGCTGGTGTTCTGTCTTGGTTTGGTCCAGCATTTCCTCACTATGCTCCCTTCCCTACATTTCGGAATGGTAATGTATGTCCTTGCCATTATATGTTGGAAATATGTGATCAGCTTTTTGCTTTTGATTTTATAGGGGATTACAGTTAAGAGAGTGCTTGAATATCAGAAGAGACCTTGAACTTTACAACATTGTTGAGACTGTGATAGACTATGGGGACTTTTCAAGTTGGACTAAATGCATTTTGCATTATGATATTGTTACAAGCTTATGGGGGCCAGGGAATGGAGTGTGATAGTTTGAATGTAATTGGCCCCTATAAGCTCATAGGGAATGGCACTATTAGGAGGTGTGGCTTTGTTAGGTAAGTATGGCCTTGTTGGAGGAGTATGTTACTGTGGGGAGGACTTTAGGGTCTCATATATGCCCAAGCCGCACCCAGTGCCTCAGTCTACTTCTGTTGCCTGGATAGCAACATGTAGTAGCTCCCTCTCCAGCACCATGTCTGCCTGCAAGTTGACCCCCTCCCCCGAAGGTGGCAATGGATTAAACCTCTGAAACTGTAAACTGCCACCTCAATTCATTGTTTTCCTTTATAAGTGTTGTTGTGATAATAGTATCTCTTCACAACAACAGAAACCCTGTGCAAGACGCCTTCCAAGTGCTGGGATTACAGGTGTGTACCACCTGTGCACATGCCTGCCTTGAGAGACAGATCTCTTCGCTGGTTTCCATGGTGTACCTCTGGAAATACCTTGGTCTTCTCTTCATTTCACGACTTCCTTTTGTAGAATGTCACTGGTGGCCATAACTGTCCTTACAACCCACAAACTGACAATTACCCAGTCTATTGCTGGCTCCCAATTTTGCCAGCAATATCACTGTAAAGAAGACACAGTGTGGTAAGGCCAAGTCAAACACAGAGGGACCCAAACCTGACCAATCCCAAATCATAAGAGAGCCCTATGCTGTTTCACAATATCAGATTGCTTTCAGGCCCTGTCACCTAATGTGACTGATTTTTCTAAGCAGTCCCTAGTTTCTATCAAAATTGCTTGCCGTAATTCTGTATTTTGTTTAGGCTTCTATGGGTATAATCAAAAACTGCAAGTAAGCATCCTCATTTAAATCTTTCATCACTGGGCTTGATATACAGTCACCTGACGTGAGATGAAACCCTGAAGGAAAGAATTGAGTGGAGTGATTATGCACATCCACTCAAAACTCCATGCCCCCTGCTCCATCTACGGAGACAGCCAGTATGCCCTGGAGGGTGTTGTGCACAAATTCCCCATCCCCCAACACGCACGTGCTGGCATTTCAGTTCTTGGGTCTCTTTCAGCCAATAAAAATGTTTAGTAGAACCTGGTTTTTACAAAGACAATGTCTGTAACTGACATGCCTGAATTCATCAAGGACATGGCTGGATGATACTTAAATTACTCTGTCTGATGAGTACCATTTATTCTACTGTTCTTTGGCTTTTCATTGGAGTGTCTACATTATGGACTCTTGTCTCGTTTGTAATTTCACTGCTGCTGGCCCTGCTTACAATCAGAATGGTTAAGTTACAATACACTGTTTATCTCGCGAAGCATTTACAAACCTACTTCAGTCAAGGTCTGCCCTGAACCTCGACCTCCAGAGCACACCTCACCATTCCGTATGCTGACATTGGGGATTCTTTGGTGGACTTTCTGTTTTAATCAGTACACTTATGAATGTACAAGAGGCTTTATTCCACATGGTTTTATCCTGACACATAGCTACCAATTCCTACTCATTACATCCGTGAATCTACTGAGATAAAGCTATGACATCCTGGGCAAAATTTTAAGTCTTGCTATGTTCTTAGTAAGTCCGATATGTTCTCTTGGCATTGTGAGCCAGAGGTCTTTAAAGGAGTATGTTTAATGAACACAGTTTTTGTTCCCATCTCTGTCAGCATCTGAGAATCAGATTCCCATGACAACTGACTCCCTGCTGCTCAGGTCTTACTGGGATGGACACTCAGCTGAGATACACTGCAGGGCTACAAGCTTCACATGTAGCTGCTCACCTGATCCAGGTACATGCACAGCAGAAAAAAAAAACAAGCCTGGTGTAAACAGACCAGTACCTCCCACACTCTTTTCTGTCTTTATTTTACTTTTTAAAAACCGACAAGATTTTCTGTTGTTTTTTGTTCTCACTGTCTCAAGGGGATGATTCAATATTTTGTTGACCACAGAACCATTGCTACATTTAAGGCTTTTTTTGAAGTCCAATGTAGAATACATAAATTTAAAATGTATAGTTCAACTGAATTTTCAATGGCACCATCCCACTATACCACCACTTACATAAATGATATTTGTATCACTCCAGAAAGCTGTCATCAGACTCCCTTCTAATCAACAACACCAGCACCAGCAGCACTGGCACCAGCACAAAGAAGAACTCTACCTAGAGGAAGACCATAGGTTAAATTTTCCAGTTTCTGGCTTCTTTTATTTCTACATAATGCCTAGGAGAATTAACTTACGTTATCTAACAGTCTTGTCAGAAGAGATTTTAAAATGCATTCTACGCATATCTAATTGCTTTCAGTTTTGAATATGATGAATCAAGATGCTACGGACAGCTTTCCTTTTCGGGTGTGCTGGGCAAGTGGACATGTGCGCATGTGTGTATGTGGGCACACTTGTGTGGGCCTGTGTGGAGGCAAGATGCCAGGTGTTGCTCAAGCTCTCCAGCTTACCAGTTCAAACCTCTCAACACGACTTGAAGCACATGCTCTACTGAGCACATGATTTGGAGAAACAACAGCAACACACGGTGCAACCAGGGGAAGAAAAGGGCTTGGTAACAAAAATACTCCATGTGAAATCTACTTAGAGGGAAACTTTATATTCAATGGCAAAATTTAACGCTTTTATACTTTAGGAATGGGGAAAATGTAAATAGTAGCAAATATTTGGACTTTATTAGCACATTTAATCTGTGAACTCAGTATTTAGAAGCTGTCTCACTTGGGCTAGGCATGGTGCACACTGATATATCTAAGAATGTGATCTACTCTTATCTCCACTACCATTTTCCCTTTATTCCACAAGGACTATTTCAAATTATAGTATTATAGAATATATTAACTTTATATTTGAAACTTTTATATTTAAAATTCCAACTGTAGTTGAGTCCTACTTTTCCATGGAAAAGAATGACCACAGGTTTCTTTCAAAAGCAGGGTTTTACCGCTTAGTAAAAGGGTTTCAGAGAGAGCAGGGTTTTACCACTTAGTAAAAGGGTTTCAGAGAGTGCAGGGTTTTACCTGCACCACAGTCGACCCTTCCCAGCAAACAGGTGCCGCTTTCTCACCAGAGGGGCCATGGTGTGGGAAGTCCTTCTGTCTATGTGTTGCTTTTATTGGTTAATGAATAAAAAAGCTGCCTTGGCCTGTGATAGGGCAGAATAGAGCTAGGCAGGGAAAACTAAACTGAATGCTGGGAGAAAGAAGGCAGAGTCAGTGAGAAGCTATGTAGCCCCGCTGGAGACAGACTCTAGATGGAACCTGGCTGGTACGCCACAACCACATGGCAATATACAGATTAATAGAAATGGGCTAACCAAAGATATAAGAGCTAGCTAGCAATGCACTTAAGTGATTGGCCAAGCAGNGGAAAACTAAACTGAATGCTGGGAGAAAGAAGGCAGAGTCAGTGAGAAGCTATGTAGCCCCGCTGGAGACAGACTCTAGATGGAACCTGGCTGGTACGCCACAACCACATGGCAATATACAGATTAATAGAAATGGGCTAACCAAAGATATAAGAGCTAGCTAGCAATGCACTTAAGTGATTGGCCAAGCAGTGATTTAAATAATATAGTTTCTGTGTGGTTATTTTGAGTCTGGGCAGCCAGGAACAAACAAGCAGTTTCCTCCAAGAGAACCAGTCATTTATGCACATATTTTCCTTATATATTTCCATTTCAGTGATGGTAACCCCATGAGTTTCTTTCTCCCATGTGCTTCTCTTCTGAACCTCAAAGTTGTTTTGAGGCTCCATTTAGATAACTCTGTCAAATATGTTTGTGCTGCTCTAACAAAATACCCGATGCTGGGCTGTTACGAATAAGTCTGTTTCTTACCATTTGTGGGGCTGGGAAGTCCAATACCAAGGTCCCAGAAGATTTGGCCTTTGGTGGGAGATGCTCTCCACTTCCAGGATTGTGTTAGATGCTACATCCTCCAAAACAGAGTGAGGAGCTTCTTACCCCTTTTCTATAACGTCATTAATCCACTCATGAGAATGGAGAACCGACAACTAACCATTTCCTGAAGGAGATGATTTACATTAACAGAACTCTGCATCAACATTTGTTCGTATTCTGACAAACCCCTCCTTCTCCCACTGTGCCTCATGAAGGCATGCCCCTGCTGGAAAATGAACACTGTGTGTTCAGGGCAGATAACCATAAACCCGAGAGCATCGCTGCTATGGTAACAGGAAAGCTTTCCTGGAGCACAGCTCACCACACTGGTGATCAGTTTCAAAGTGTGACTTCGGGAGAGATAAAGCCGCTTTCAGCCCATATTTAATCCTCTTCTATTTAAACTGATCCTCCAGTCTTCCTCATCTCAGCTAGAGTCAACCAAGCCAAACACTTGGAGCTACCAGTTACTCTTCGTCACAATTAACGGCCAATTATTTCATAAGTTCCATCAAATTTTCATTCAAATTATGTCCAGAATCCAACATCTCACAGCCACTGCTGACACTTTTATTGCTCTGGTTCTCCTGCTGCCTTTGTCTCTACAGCCCAATCTCTTCACAGCACGTGGTGATCCTTTTCAAAACCTAAGCATGATGTGACGCCTCTGCTTGTGTTCTGCACCTTCAGTTCACACAACTGGAACCCAGACGCGAACACCTCACTCCCAACCTGCTCTTGGCACCTCTAATTCCTTCTCTGACACCCACTGCCCTTGTTTCTGCATCCTGCCTACACCCAGCCTGTATCCCCTGTGTTTGGGAAGCAGAGAGTTTTTCCAGCTCCTGGTGGTTGTGGTGGGAATTTGCCTCCTCCACCATACTAACTGCAATCTTGAGATAACATACTATTTTACGCGTTTCTATTTTCAGCATATTATGCAGTAATAACCCAATATGTCTACAGATTCACTTATACCCTTTTCATTAAGAAGTTGATCTAATTCCTTTCCTTCCATGCAAGGGTAAGTCTTAGCTATGGCCTAGGCAAATAGTGCTCAAAGTGTTGCATGCCTCTGAAGCCCAGTGTCTGTGCTAGCTAGCACACAGGCTCTCCTAGCCTATCACCCAGTAAGTATAGGGAGCAAACATACGATCTAAGATTCTCCATGGAACTAAGATTCTCCTGGGTTTGTTTACTTTGGGGGTCATAAATAAACAGCCCTTACTAGTTTATCATTACTTCATGAGCTGAATGAAGGGAACGAGGAATGATACAATCAGTCCAGAATTATTAGCTCAAAGAGTATTGGTAATAGGCAGTTCTTAAAGGACAGTCATGGCTACCTTCTATATGGTTTCCCCTAAACATAGCATGAGTATTACTTGGAGGAACAACACATGTAAATCATGAATTAACTGCATCTATGATAGTGGTGCCTCCCTGACATAGATCCAAGTACCCACTTCACACAAGACTCTCAGTGGTAGTATGCCCAAAACTGAACCCATAATATTCTCTACTCCACAGGCTTGGGGGTCCCCAGAAAGTCCTGCTCCAAAGAACAGCTCTACCAATACTGGCATCAACTGCTGTTCACAGACATGCATCCATTGCTTACTACTGTACCCTACCCCTTGTATGTAACACCCTGTGTGGCATGTAGCTGGTTTTTATGCACACATGCCACATTATGGAAGTTGCCATGATATCGGACCCCCAATTACTTGAAAATGCAATGAAACAGATTAGTTTATCCCACACCCTAGCAATCTTTAATGCTTCTAAGCCCAGGCTCTTCCCACTATCCCAAAGCTACTGCTATTTGCTCAAACAGTTGGAATGCCTTTGAATAGTCCTGCCATTACTGTGCATCAACATGCAGTTAAATGAATGAATTGATTACAATTTTCTCTGCTCTACCAAATCCTGCATCTCATACTGTGCCTCATGAATGCACGCCACTGTTGGAAAATTAGCACTAACTGTGTATTCAGGGCAGTTAATGGCAAATTTGAGCAAAATGTTGCTATCTTGATGGGAAAGATTTCTTTGAGCTCTACTAAGCATTTTTGAAAGCAAATTGTGTCAGCAGACTGAAATTACATGCAAAATTATCGACACTATTCACATATGATAGGCAGCCACATGTAAAGATGAAAGTTTTAAAAACACAGGAGAGGAAGTTGGATATCAGCTTCTGCCTAACTGGCTCCACTCCAATGCTCTGCTCAAGGATGAGGTGTGAAATGCAAACAATTATGGACAGATAGGGAGAGGCTTCAGGCAGCACGGGAGGAAGGGTCACAGCTGACTGTACACAGCCATTCTTGTGTCCTGGTTACTACTTTTTGTTGTTTGAGCTAGGGTTTCACTGCATAGCTTTGGTGCCTGTCCTGAAACTTACTCTAGATCAGCCTGGCCTTGAACTCATGAAGATCCACCTGCCTCTGCCTCCCAAGTCCTGGGATTTAAGTTGTGCACCACCACTTGGCTTGCTTACTACTACTTTTAAAACTTACTAGGTGCTTAATGGGATAAAGGATGCATCATTCATGAACTCGGTACGTTGTTTGTTTTTTCCTGCATGGCATGAGCAGAGTGGTGCATATTGAATAGATTATTCTATGTTAGTTTTTCACATTCTAGAAAATATTAATTATAGACATCAGTAGTTGGCTAATTTAGTGTGTTGGACATACATTCCCTAGTTTTTCAGTCATAACACTTAAGGGCAAACAATGTAAGTCCTAGGTTGCTTGTTCTCTGACTTGATCTTTTAGCTAAACTTTTGGCATTCTCATTGGATCCTGAAAAACAAGTAGAGTCTACACATGAAGTGAATAATTTCAATTCTAAAAGATACATGATACCACGGCCATCTGAGTAACTCCAATTTTTTAGGAAATAATTTCTTGAGGTACAATATGACCTTGTATAAGGTTAGGTAAGACTTAATTGAATACCTGTCACGTGTCTGGTACTTGCTCAGATCAAGACTTTCCAACCTTAGTACAACCTTTTAATTTTATTGAAAATAGATTTTTTCATACAATATATTCTGGCTATGGTTTTTCCTTCTTCAACTGTTTTAGTTCCTATCTGATCTACACTCTTGCTTTCATTATTAAACACAGGTCTAAGAAAGAAAAGGAAGGGAAGAAGAGAAAATATAAATAAAATAAAAACAAATCAATAGAAAAACAAAAATCAAACATAGTCAAAGGAAAAGTGCAAGAAACATATTGACAGAGACACATTCACACACACAGAAATCCCACAAGTCACAAAATCGGGAACTCTACTATATAAACAAGACATGTAAAGTGGTGGGGGCTGGAGTGACCAAAGCATTATGAGACAAACAACAACAAAAACCACCCCAAGTTCAAAAAACCAACCCTAGAGTTTGTTTCTGTTTCATGTTGGCAATTTAACTGTTGAGCTTGGGGCCTGCCCTTAAGTGTGGTTTGTACCCAATGAGACTCCCTTGAAGAAAAATAAGTTTTCCTTTGTGAGTGGTTATCAGTTGGAGAAAATTTCCGGGTTAGGGATGGGGGCGTGTCTGCTTCCAATCACAGCACTGGGCCCCCATCTGTCTTAGGCCTGTGTAGGCTTGTGCACGCTGCCACAGTCTCTGAGTTCATATGCATCAGTCTTGTGTAGAGAAGTCCTTGTTTCCTTGGTGTCTTCCATATCCATTGGCTCTTACAATCTTTCCACATCTTTTACATAGTTCCCTGAGCCCTGATGGGAGGGATCTGATGGAGACATGAACTTAGGACTGAGTGTTCCAAGGTCTCTCACTCTCTGCTTTGTCCAGTTGTGGGTCTCTGTATTTATTCTTATCTACTGCAGGCAGAAGCTTCTCTAATGGGTGTACAACCCACTGCTCTGAGAATAGCAGAATGTCTTTAGAAGTCATTTTATTGCTGTGTTCCTTTAGCAGAACAACAGCATTTCCCCCCTAGGTCCATGGCCTTTGCACTCACATTCTTGACCATACAAGTGTCAGGCACAGGTTCCATCTCATGGAATTGATCTTAAATCCAATCAGATAGTGGTTGGTTATTCCCATAAGCTCCGTGCCACTATAACACCAGTGCATCTCGCAGGTAACTCAACATTGCAGACTGAAGGATTTGTAGCTGCGACTGTGTACATTTCTCCTCTGGTAGCAAGCAGAATACCTTCCAATACCATGAACACCATTCAGTAGGAGCGAAGGCTCTAGACAGACAACAGGTCAACCTCTCTGTTTAATGAGTTATGCAAGTGTTAATTTCAGGAGTAGGGCGTTACCATCATGTTCGTGAAGGGCCTTGGCAATAGCCTAGGTTGTTTAGGGTTTCCATGGGATCTCTTTGGTCAATAACTCAATTAGATGTAACTCTTCCTGGTTTCATGTGATGGCGAGATGTCTGGCTGAGGCTTTGTCTCTCCCATTATTTGGTGACAATTCTGCTTTAGAAAGTATGTCTTACTATATTTAGCAATATCTCTAGCTTCTCTGCTTCCATGATCCACCTAGACAAATGGAAATGCCTCTAGAAATGCTAAATGTTTCCTGGCAGGTAAATTTGCCTCCACTGGAAATAACTGCTTTAGCTATATCTAGTTATTTAATGGTGAACCAACTCTGTGAGGTAAACAATATTCTCCAATTATCAGTAAGCTTTGTATAACTATAACAAAACACCTGAAATGGCCCTTCAAAAAGAAAACAAAAATTGTTATAGCACACAGTTTGAGAGTTTGGTCTCAGAGTTCATGTGGCCCAACTGCTTTGGGATTTGTGGCTGAGCAGTATACAAAGGAAGGGAATGTGTGGTGAAGGAAGCTACTCACTCCTGACAACCAGGACCCCCAAACAGAGAAGGGGTTAGAATCTCAGTAGCACCTTCAAGATCACACATTCAGTGACCTAACTTCCTCCTACTATGCTGAAGGTTAACAGTGCTTCCACTGGAGACTAAGCTTCTAAGGCTTTAGTGTGACACAATGAAAAGACAAGAGGAGCAAAGGGGTTGGATAACCTGACTAGGGCCAAAAAGCCAGTGATACAGTTGGTTTGGCCCAAGGAAGCCAGACTTCAAGAGTTCAGGGCAAGTCTTAACTGCTTTATTATTACAGACACTTGATCCTTTGAAAAGAACTTCCTCATCTCTGAAGGCTGGTTGGGGACTGAAATGACAAGGGTGACCTTTAGCTATAGGGCCTGGCTCTCCCTAAATTAAGGAATGTGTAAAGTCAAAGATTTCCATAAGAAAACCTGAAAACCCCCAGTTTAGTAACTTCCCTCACGTAGCGTCCACAATACTTTTGGACTGAGGCAGAGCAGACAGTATAGGTTGCCTCCTCTCTTAACAGGAGTATCCGGCTTACTGGCTAGCATGATTCTCACTGTTAGATTTCTTCCTCTAATTGGAGAAACATACATATCTTCCAAAGGGAAGTCTTCATTTCCAGACGACCCCTGTTAAAATGCTAATATGTGTATTAAGCTCTATTAGTCTTCATTTAAATAGTGATCACATTTATTGTGTCATTTAGCAAAGCTATTAGAAAGTAAATTACAAAATAGCAGACTTCTGAAGGCCCAGTCAGGGCAGGGAAATGTAATTAGGCGACTGCGAAGGAAAGCTCCCTCTAGGACTGGCAATGTGGTGTCACAATACCTGGGACAGGAGATGTGCTCCGTAGGAGACAGGTAGCCAGCTGCCCTGAGGAGCAATGATGTCTCCCACCAGAAACTCCGCCCTTCCTCCTCTCATCCTCAGTTCCTTTCTGGTATCTCAGTTTCCACCTCACACTTCAATTTGATCAGGACAAGTGCCCTTCTGACTTCAAAGTTCCCACCTTGCACAGGAAGGCAAAGAGCAATTTCACTCCTCCTCTCTCCTCTTTCCGTCAGGAGTGAGAGAGAAACGACCAGTTGTCTTTCTCCTCCTCTCTCCTTTTCCCTCAAAAGTGAGAGAGAAATGACTCGTCTCTGAACAAGAGAGTGTAAGAAAATCATTACAGGAAAAGCTTCCTACCTAGGAATGCCGACTGAGAATTTTTCTTCAAAAAAAATGGAATGGAGTAAAATGCCACCAAAATTTAAACTAGATATAATTAATCACTTTAAAGCTGCTTAGTTTATTCAAGTATTCAACAGTAACAGAAATCTACTTTAAAAATATGATCAGGTAAGGTACTCAGAACCAAAGCACAGGACTTATGTAAGAGGAAGAATTTTATTGTGGAGGTCTCAAAAGCCAACAATTTAAAGAAAAGGAAAAGTAAAGAAAGGAGGGAAAGAGAGAGGAAGGGAGGGAGGAAGGGAGGAAACAAATATGCTGATAAAAAGCCAGTTTGGGTGGTTAACTGTGAGAGGGAGCAGATAAGCGTTTCTTACACAAGCATTGTCAAGTTAGCAGCAAGCAGACTTATACATAACGCTGGTGTGTGTACATCTGAACAAGCTGCCTTGTGTTTGAGAAAATCAGGGTAAAAAGATAAGCATATAGAGCTTAGATTTTTAAAAAATAACATGTATTTTGCAAGTATGATCTTTGAAAATCGTGGCCTTAGGAAATCTGCTTTGGCAGGAGACTGCAGAGGCTCCCGTGGAGAGGAAGTGAAAACGGTGGCCGTACAAACAAGAGCTGCTGGCACATTCAGAGCGCAGGGGATACTTCATAGAGCAAAACACAGACCTAAGTAAATGGGCTTCAGGCAATTTCAGTGTTAAGATAACATCATTAAGAGCAGAACAGATTGTGCTCAGACCCTGCTGTTTATAATTAACACGTTGCTTCCAAATACTCCTGGGCCCCTGGTAAAGAGTCTTCTGCTCACATCTACCCAGACCAATCAGAGTATTTCCATCAGAGTCCATGCTGGGCCAGCACCTGTTTGGACAAATCCAATAGAGCCAAAGAACTCCTTTCCCTGGCCAGCTAAGTAGTTGGATGAACACAGCTTGGCTTAGTCATTGTCACAGTGTCCATATGGCTTTGAGGTTTGTTTTCACAAGAAATCATACAAGTATTTTATTATGTCAAAGTTCACCGTCCTAGAAACAAAAACAGACAGTACGTTAGCACCCTCGCTCTCTGCTGCTCAGCTCTATGACTGCAAAGCACGTGGGATGTAATTTAAAACTGGCCAATGCTGTCGAATGCACCAGGATAGGGGTGGCACAGGTTTTAAAATACAACTAAAAACATAACTTTTAAACCACTTTTGACCACACAGAAAGTTACTTTACTTTAAAAAAAAAAAGTTAGGCTACTCAATATTTTGTATTTGAACTATATTGCAGAAAGTTTGGATTTTCATTTAAAAGCCATTTGCTTTCTGCCTAATAACCGGAATAAAGTAATTAGAGATGCAAAAGTATTTAAATCTTGTTTGCCTCAGAACATTGTTTGTCTTCCAAACACCTGTGTATCATCACATAATACGCAGCTCACAGCTAGTCCTGTCCTCATTTGTGGCTTTCATTAGCTTCAGTCTTTAACAGCGGCTGACCTGTGTGCACATTTCAACTCCATCTGTACGATCCAAGAATATGATACAACAAACAACATACATGTATATTTTTATACTCTGATGGTAGGCAGAATAAAATAAGAGGAAGAGACATATAATTATTTTTCTTTCTCCAAACTCATTCTTCACTATAAATATTCAGACTTGGAGGTTTATTATTTGACTAAATGGTCAAAATAATTAGATATAATGATCTAGCAATAAGTATAAAATTAAAGCCTTAAATATTCAGCTCTGCAAAAATAATTATCCATGCGAGAACAGCCTTTTAGAGATACTAATTGCACATTTTTATTTATTAAACTAACACCAATTATTCTTTTTGTCTATCATTTTATAATACACTTTCTAAAAAAAGTTTCTACAGAAATGACTGACATACCAAATATTTTTTAAAAATATGGACAGGAAACTATAGATACTGCTTTTGGAAACACTTAAAAATAGCTCAAACTGGGGAACGCTCTGGCTCCTGTGGATGCAACATTAGACTGAAGAATGTCTTTCATCAGAACAGTGGCTCCCTGAGAAACACCAAAACCTCCTAAGTAGCATAAAGAGACCCTGTCAGCAGCAGCAGTGACGAGACCGCCACGGATGATCACTGTCAGTTAAGCTCTCCCAAGCAGAGACACGGCCCTGGCATCAGAACACTGTTAGATTCTCACAGCCTTCCTTTACTTACCTCTCATATCTACTGGCCATGAAGTCCCTATAAAAATGACCTTAGGACAAAACAACAAAAACCCTTTTCAGCCGGTAATCTGACTTATCAAGGGTCTTAAGAGAAACCACATAAAGTAGGCTACGTTCTCTCACCACAAACTGGAGTTCTATTAGTACACCTTTCTGAAGACATTCCCTCTGATGGCTTTCAATATAAGATTATATGAAGCAACGAAGTAAAATGGATTTAATGCCTTTTCCTTTTTTTGGTTCTATGTGAAAGCAAAAGTACAGAAGACATTAAGTTAAAAACAACTTGAGTCCATTGGGAGGCCCTCTATATTCCAAAGCCTTACTCAATAGTAGTATAAAATCAATATGAAGACACATCTACAACCTAAGAATGCATAAAGAGAACGCAGAATCCACTGGAAAATGTTTGTCTAATGGCCTAGGACTAGAAAAATTCATAAACAAATGAAAACAGATTAACTGGTTAATAGGATTCTTTTATATGTTTCAGTAATTATTTGTATGGCTATAGCACAGTTTATGCAATAAAATGTTGATAAATGGAACAGCTTTAAACACCCTAAGCAACTTACAAACATGCAATTATAGAATATTAACTGTATTCCATGTCAGTAAGCCAGCACCAGAAAATCAAATCAGACTGTGTAATTTCTTTTCCTCAAAGACTGACTGAGGAATGGGTGACAGCTCAGTGTTAGGAATATGTCCTGTTCGTGCAGAGGACCCGAGTTAGAGCTCCAGCACCCACGCCTGGATTCCTGGTTTCAGGGAGATCCAACATAAAAACAGATTTATATGTAGGATTCACAAAGTCCAGAAGAGGGCACTGAATCCTGTGAAACGGAAGTTACAGAGAGCTATGAGCTGCTAGCCATGTGGGTGCTGGGAACTGAAGCTAGGTCCTCTCTCTGCAAGAGCAGCAAATCTCTTAACCACTGAGCCATTGCCCTTGTAAGAACTCTACACCTAAAAAACAACTGAGTGAGCAGGGAACTGAATGTTCACTACTCTGTGCAGCATTTACTAACCAAGCTGTGCAAATGCTTCTATGGTTCACCCAGCCCTCAATAAACAGGTAACCTGTCAACTGACCCCATATACATTTTCTGAAGTCAGAATTCAACAGCACAGCCACAGAGGCAGTATCAATCACCATGATGCAGGCAACCACAGTAACTGCTTACAGGGCAAACAACCCACTTTAAAGAAAGCTTTGTTCTGTGGAACCTGTACATCTATACTTGCTTCTGGCCTTTCGTGCGCTTAGATACATACTAGATGCATATAAATATAACTTTGACTCTAGATAATTTTAGTGAGTGCAGGAGGTTGTTTCCCATGAAACACAAACTATTTTCTAAAGTAAGCAGTTAAAATAGGAAAATACAATGTGGATGACAATTTCTCGTAATTCTTTTTGTATGTATATGTGGAATGTATGTGTGTATGTAGGCTTGCATGTTTACGAGTGCACATATGCTTGCATGTGTACATGGAAGCTTGAGGTGGACATTGTATCTCCCTTGATCAGTTTCCACATTACTTACTGAGGCAAAATCACTTGCTAAATATGGACCTTACCAATTCTAGCTAGCCTAGCTCCACCCTGACATCCTGTGCTAGCCAGCTCCGCCCAGCCAGCTCCGCCCACACATCCTGTGCTAGCCTAGCTCCGCCCACACATCCTGTGCTAGCCAGCTCCGCCCACACATCCTGTGCTAGCTAGCTCCGCCCACACATCCTGTGCTAGCCTAGCTCCGCCCACACATCCTGTGCTAGCCAGCTCTGCCCACACATCCTGTGCCTGCCTCCCAAGTGCTGGGATTACAGACAGCTGTGGCATCTGTCCAGCCTTAACCGGGTTCTGGTGGTAACTCTTGTCCTTAACCTTATATAGAAATGTTTTATTTACTGAGCCATCTCCCTAGCCTTCCTAGGGGTAATTCTTAAGTCAGAATTGAGAACAGAATTAAACCATATAACATATATTTAAGAATTTAGTTTTATCCGTATCTTTTTATTTCACTTTATCAAGACTTTTTTCTCATGATTCCATACTTTGTGGGTAGTTTTGAGTCGGCTTCTTTAGAAATCTGTTTCTTAAAAAAAAGAAAAACAACAAAAACCAAAACCAAAACGCAACTATTTTACAACCTGAGGCATCTTGCCGTGTCTTCCCACTATGGGAACTGGAAAGCCTGATTTTCACCTCACTTAGTAAGGCCACTCCATAGATGGCTCCCACAGGCTCCTTGGAGGTTCTCTTCATTCTCTACTCAACATTCTAATTTCTTTTTGGAAGCAGCTGGCTTTCCTAACCAAACCTTTCCACTGTTCTGGTCCTCTGTCTTCGATGAATTCCCTTTCTCTCATTCTGGGCATTAACTAACACATGGCGTTCCCTGAATGGCAGTTTTCTTTTCAGTCTTTGCTAATGAAGGTCCATCTCTCTACTATATGCCAGGCGGTTCAGTCAAACGAAGTTGGTGTCCTTATGTGAAAACCCTGCGCTTGAGACCCAGACAATCCCAGTCACTAGCTTTCTCTCTACCTCGTTACCATTCTCTAGTCACTGAATAAATTTAGTACCTAGTTTCGTTTGCTTCGCACCCTTTTCATCTCTAATAAATATACTCAGAGATATTCTACCTCTCAGAACATACCTCTGAGATATTATTTGTTTCATTTCAGGTATCTGGTACACTAGGGATAATTAGGTTACAAACCCCTTCATTTTATTTTGACCTCCAGATATTGAGTATTGTAAGACATAAAACTCTTGGTTCCTGGCTGGTTTGCCTTCTTTTCTGTCCAGCTCAGACTCCATGGTTCATCATGAGCTCATGTGTTAGCATCTACTGAACTCCTCTGGCAAGACCCCAATGTTATGTGATTTCAATCACTATTCTTCCCAGCCCTGGTGGTCTAGCACATGGAGCACTGCTGGAAAAGACAGCAAGTCTCACAAACTGATGCCACTGGAAACTCAAGGTCAACAACTGCAAGCCCTCTCAGCATGCTGCTTTTCCCAGCAACCACTGGCTGCCATGTGCAGGGCAGTGGATTCCAACATTACACACTTTTCTCAAGTTGCTACTAGCTCTGCCTTCAGTCACAATTCCTGCCTCCCCCTCATGGAGAAAGGAGAAGAATCTGGTGAGAATCCCTCAACTTTCTGCTGCCAAAGAGCACCTGGGTCTACGGTGCTCTCTTCTGAGGCCAGAGCATATTGCTGTCCCATCGTGGGCTCTTTCAACTCCCTTCTACATCCCATCCTTACACAGTACTGCAAAGATTTTTGTGTTTTAAATTATTCTGTTTTGTGTCATTAATTTTCCTATGTTTTTCCTCAGCATTTAAATATATTCGTATCTTCAAAACCACACTGACTACATAAACACACATGCCGCGGCTCCACCATACTTGTTTCTGCATCTCTAAAGAGCCTAGACAATGTCTGCTGACAGTCGGATCACGAATGTCAAGTGCATAAAGAGCAGAAGCTAAACCTGTGCTTGCGGCATCCACATTTCTCTCTCTCTCTCTCTCTCTCTCTCTCTCTCTCTCTCTCTCTCT
>LOJH01006512.1:0-26083 GCA_001685095.1 Ellobius talpinus
ATTGATCACATGCTCCATCAGTCCCAGTCCAGCTGGTCTTGGTGAGCTCCCATCTTTGTCTTTTCAAGACCTTTTGCTTGGGATTGTGAGCAAAGGTTCGTGCAATGCCCTTCACCTCCCAATGAGCATTCTGCAAGGTTGGTTCACTGATTAGACTTCAGTAATTGGGGAGAGGTTGGATTGTTAACGATCCCAGAGCCTAATCACAATTTATCTCGGGCTACCTTTCCCACTTTTGTGTGTGGCCTAACATCCTTGTGAGTAAGAGGTGCAATCTTTTGAAATGTATTTACCTACCACTAGCTTTCACTAACCCAAAGACTAAGAAATCATCTGAGGCCTCAAGCAGAGACTCCCCTTGGCTTAACCCACCTACATGATGTTCTACCAAGGCATCTGAAAAGTGTCTTGACTTGTGACTTTGTCTTGTTACTACAAAAATCCAGTCATGTGGGAACATGAATTCGAAGCACCCTGCATCTGTGTTCCCAGGTCATGGACAGGCTAACCTTTGGCTCAATAATAAACTACCTCTTATTCTCAGTAAGGTGAGAGTTGTGTTTGGTTTTCTGTTTTGTTTCTTAACTAGTGCTTTCAGGGGTTTTTTTCTATTTGTGTTTCTTTATTTTTATTATGTGGATGAGGGTTTGCCTGCACATGAGTCTGTGCACCATGTATATCTGGTGCCTGAGGAAGCCAGGGAGGCATCAGATCCCCCTGGAACTGGAGTTAGATGGTTATGAGCCACCATGTGGGCACTGAGAACTGAACTCAGATCCCCTGCAAGAACAGCCAGTGCTCTTAACTGCTGAGCCATGGCTCTAGCCTATGAGTTGTGCCTTTATGTTGACCGTATCAAATTTTCACTTGCAATGGCTTGGGTTTCTCTTCTTGCTGTCTTATAACTGAATTTCTTCTGCCATTAATCTTTGTTCCTCTGTATACCTTGTGTCTTTTTCTCCTTTTCATATTTCTAAGTCTAAGAAGGAGTCTGAACCCCTAGAACTAATGTAAAGCTGGGTAGAGCAGTGTGTACAATCCCAGTGCTCCCGGCCAGGCGGCTAGGCAGGCACACATGACAGTGAACCAGAGAGCCTGTTTCAACTGTCTCAAACAAGAGGGAAGGCAAGAGTTGACACCTGAGATTATGCTCTGACTTGCATATGGGTACCCAAGCACGTGCATGCGTGCGTGCACTCACATGCACGCACGCACGCTCACATACACACATACACACACACACATACACACACACAGTTTTTTATAGGGGAGGGCAGTGATAAGGGCTGTCCTGGAATATACTTTGTAACAAGCTGGCCTTAAACTCACTGAGGTCTGCCTGCCTCTGCCTCCTGAGTGCTTAAAAAAAAAGAAAAACAACTTTTTTTTAATAAAAAGATTTTTCCAGCCAAGTGTGGTAATGCACACCTGCAATCCCAGTACTCAGGAAGCTGAGGTAGGAGGAGCTCCAGCTCCAGGCCAACCTGGGCTACACAATGAGACCCTGTCTCATTTTCTACATTTGGCCCTTATTTTTAAATGTTTTTTCCCCTCTGAGAACATTAATTTCATGCGTGCTAGGAGTCTGAGGTTGTCCCAGGGCTCACTGATGCTCATGCGTCCATGCCGCATGTTACTCGGGGTAACATTACCGTCCTTAAGTCTGTAAACGTTCCCATCTGTAATTCCCAATCTAGTAATCTCACACAGTGTATTTTTTTTGTTTAAAATGGTTTCCATATCTAAAAGCTCAAGTTTTTTTATTATTACATTTATCATTAACCATGTACAGTCCAAGGACAGGAGTTGTCTACCATGTGGTTCCCAAGTTGTCAGGCTTGGTGATAAGCACTAACCCGTTAAGCCATCTTGCTGGTCATGCATGTCTCTCTGTCTAGCATGCCCATCCCTCCTCTTCTGGCACAGAGGGGTATAATCCCTTGGTTTACTGACTGTTGCTATTCCTCCTCTGCACCACTTCCATTCTGTTTTCTTTTTTAATGGTTGCTGCCTTTTAAGCTCAGCTATCCTAGTCAGCAACTGCAACTCCACCACAGCCAGCAGTGGTTCAAGAATCGCAGCCTGAGGAAATTCTGTCCCCTCAGGTACCGTCTCTTTCAAAGCTACAAAAGGAACTTATCTAAATCTCTGTCCCTCTAAAGAACTCAATATTCAAAGATTGAGGTAGAATTCTGCTCCCTAGAGAAGCTGAATAGCAAGCAGCTCACCTCCTTGCGTCTCCCAAGAAGTTCTCATGCATTTCCTCCTCTTTAATACCCTTCTCCACCTGGCTCCGCCCTACAACTTCCGGTCAGCTAGTTGCTAATGCAACCTCCTGACCGCAGGTGAATTTTATTTACTCAAACACATCTTTGTATCATTAAACAAATGTTCCAGAGCACAAGCAAAAAGAACATACCTTAAAATACTATTTTATAACAGTCTTGCATCTGGACCTCTGCGGAGCTTCCCTCTTGATTTCCTACTCCGGATGCCTTGTGTTCCTTACTTGGGTACTAGACAGAATGAGCTTTTCTTTACAAATGTTTCCTATTTCTGTCTTCCTAAAAAGATCTTGGAAGTTTGTTCTGGAACATACTTAAATTCTTGGACACAGCAGGCTCTGCACCAGTACAATTCTCTAATCCACCACTCCCCCACAATGAACTTGACTGCTAAGCCACCTCAGCCACTTGGGGACATCACAGGACCAGGGTTTCTCCTCTTGGGAACCTGAAAAGCTCCCAAGGCAGTAACAGAGACAATTGAGCACTTGTCTCATTTGCTACCCCTCAGCGACATTTGCCTGCACTGCCCATGTTCCCAAAAACCACTGCACTGTACACTTTGCCCAGTTTCTTACTTGTTGAAGACTGGGCTATAAACTCAGTCTCTTAGAAATTGGGCCAACAAGATGGCTCAGCAGGTAAAGGTGCTTGCTGCCAATCCTGTTTGATTCAAGTTTGATCCCCAGAACGTGTGTGGTGGGAGGAGAGAACTGACTCCCTCAAGCTGTCCTCTGATCTCCACTTGCGCAACACAATATGAGTGAGCATATGCACACATACACACATGTGCATGAACACATGCACACACACATTCACACACACACTAAATGCAATTTCATAAAAGTTTTGAGATACTTGGAAACTACTGCCAATGTTCAGCTTTCCCTTTAGCTTGATGAATCATGAATCCTTACTGACCTAACCCCATGGTAATCAGAAAGCCTTCGACGTATGCTTACCTCAAGGAAGCAGGATTGAAACTGGGAAGTGCATGTGCCCTGCACTTATGTAGAGTGGTCAGTGCGTGTCAGATCTCTCTGGCCTACTTTTGTTGGCTTGTCTGGTTCCTACAACCAACTGCTTGGAGAAGGGCATTAGGACTCCAGCGGCAACTATGGATTTTCTCTGACTCTCATCTCAAGTACTCGGACACACTGCTGTCTGCTGCACACGCATGCCCGATGCTACCTTCTTAGGGAATCTACCCTTTTACCACCCCACAACACCTGGCTTTTCTCCAGTGACAGTCTCTTCCTGGTCAGCCTCCTCCTTCCCTTCATGCTCACTGTCTGGAAACTGTCTCTTTATTCACCTGCTTACCCTCTCCTGCCAAAGCCATACCACGTCTCAACAGCACAGTTTGCTCTTTTTCTTAATGCACCTTTTAAAAGATTTTTAAAACATCTGTGGGTGTTTTCCTTACATGGGTGTCTGTGGAACACAGAGGCCAGAAGAGGATGACAGATCCCCTGAAGCTGGAGTTACAGACAGCTATGAGCTGCCATGTGGGTGCTGGGAATCGAACGCAGGTCCTCTACAAGAGCAGTCAGTGCTCTTAATTGCTGAGCCACACCTGGTCTAACTTTTTTATCTATTCTTAAAATCTCTTTTCTGCTGTCTCATTTACTTCATTTAGTGTAGTCATTGATGGAATCAGATTTCTATTAGATATTTGTTTTTTAACCTCTCTTTTTATTCTTACCTTTCTCCTCTACTAACTTTTTAAAAATAACTCAGTATTTCATAATTCCATTTTACTTAGCTCCTGGCCTTTTAGCTATCTCTTTACATTATCTCTTTAGTGGTTGCTCTGGGAATTATAATATACAACCTTAATATCTTGTCACCTTCTTGCAAATAAGATTGTACCAGTTCCCATACACAGCGCATAACTATAAATGCTCTTCCACTAAACCCACTGTTCACCCTGTAGTGTCATGTACTGCAATGATGTGTGTCATAAACCACACAATGCAGCACTGTCTGCCTTCACCAGTTATGTGTGTTTTTAATCTAAGGTGAAATTGCCTTTCAGACAATTGTCTTCCAGCCATTACTACATCCTAACTACTGTCGCCTACCTGCATCCTGAGGAGCTCCTAACACCAAAGGCAGTTAATTCTCATTTACCCCAAACACATTAATGTCACCTTCATTCTTGAAGGACACTGAACCACAGGTAGGCAGTTTGGGGGCTCAATCGGCACTCTGGAGGTACTATTCCAATCTCTGGACACCATTGTTTCTGGCGAGGGGTCGGTGGATTCTACCACAACTCTCCTTGGGTGAGAGTCATTTTTCTCTGATTGAGACGTAGATTTTCACTTTAACCTCCAGAAACTTGAGTGTGATGTCCCGTCATGAGGTTCTCCTTGTGCCTGTCCTGTGGAATCTGCACTGTATTGTTTTCTGCTCTTTAAATGGACTTGGTACTCGAGGTATTTTTTCTTCCTCATCATCTGAAACTTCCATTGCTCGTGTAATCGATCTGACAACACAGTGCACCAGGCCCTGGACATCTGCTCGCTCTTTCTCTCCTCCATTTTCCTTTATGTCCCTGAGCATATCTATGATGGCTACTTGAAAATACTTGTTGGCTAATTTCAATATCTGGACCAGCATGGGAATTAGACTGCTTCTGAAATCTTTGTCCTCCCTTTGCAGTTGCTGTGGTTGTCCCCAACTCTGCCCTCTGCCAAGTCAGCAACATTGCAGTTCTTTTATTCATCTGTTCAGCACCGGGCCTGCCTGCAGGTGAAAGCACACCAATACAGGTGCCATCTTCCACCTACTTTCTGCCTGCTTCTATGTCCCTAAAGTACGATCAGGGGACATCACTACTGCATGTTGTTGACAAGGAACGATGAGAGGGACAGTTCAGGGGATACCCTGTTTACTGCCCAAAGTCACGTCGAAATTCCAGTTTTAAACTCCTGTTTCACAACAGTGGAGAGTACTGGCGTTCAGCCAGCACTTTATCCACGTCCCTGGCCCTCACACTCACTCCACACATACTCCAGTATCTCATTGCTTAAGGAAACACATTCTCCACACCCAAAGAATATTCAGGACAACTGAGGAACAGAGGAATTATTCCCTGGGGCACACCGCTACATCACAGAGTGGGACTAGACTGCAGTGGGTCCCATCTCCTCCACTGTACAAATGAAGACACCAAGGACGCATACTCACTACTCCCCTACAGCTTGAGAAGGCTGCAGAGCTTCTAGCCTACTTGGGCAATCTCATGTGAATTCCTATGGGCAGAGTACCCCAGCAGCTACCTGGGTGACAAGGGTCTCTCGCATCTGCTCACATAGCAAGACCAAGATCAGTATCTTCTTACACTAGCCTCCTTCCCATTTCCTAAAATGTCCTGGATGCCACAAGCTGCAAGGTCTCCCAGAGTATGGGCTGAGAGAAATGACCTGAATCTGGAAGTGCACAGAGAACTCCAGGCACTTAGTCTCTCTATTCAACACCATCAGAACAAAGGACAGAGCTTTAAATGTCAACAGAAAATGTAAAGGGCAAAGGAGAGAGAGCGAGACATCACTGAATACTCCAGAGTGGGAGGCGGGGGTATAGGGAGATCACCAGGGACACCTGCTTGAGAGTGGCCTGCAGGGTTCCCAGCAGGTGACAGTGGGGGACACAGTAGTATTGGGAGATTGGGAGTAACTAATCCCCTTTCCTAAAGCTTTGCATCTTGAACATTCTTCTGAGACAAAAAAATAAAAAAATCTATTGTTGCGCTTACCACCTCCCAGTGACAATGATGTCTTGAGCAGGTATGCTTAGAATGCCTTTAAGGACTTCACCAGAACCTCATGGAAGAGATGGGAAGAGTCAGGATAGTGCTGGCTGGACATAATTAGGAACGTGTCTAATAGCACAGAACTGTATCTATTTAAGGATGGCTGAGAAGGAAGTGGGCATGGAGGTTCACATTTGTAATCCTATCAGCAGGGAGCTGAGAACCAAGAGTTCAAAACTGGCCTAGTCTATACAGGAAGATAGCACATTGAACAAGAAAGGTTAAAACAGGAAATACTTCCTTTTCCTGAAACTAAAACTAAAATCTTGTGAAATGCCAAGAGTTTTGGTGCGTACCTTCACCTCATGGCCCACAGCAAGCAACGAGAAGCCTTGAGCTGAGGCCCATCCCATCTCTCCCTGCTGAAAACTCTTTAGAGGGTCTCATCATATGCCAAAAATCCCTATCAGGTGCCCTGACATAGGAGTCCCCACCCCACCCAGCTCCGCCTCCCATACTGACTTCCACACCACGCCACCTTCTCCAGCCTTGTTCTCTGAACCCTCCTGTTCCTCACTTGAAGTACATCTCTCCTGCTCTGGCCAACTGATCCCAACCCCTTCCTCCAGGAAGTTCTCCTAATCTCTCCAAGCCAGGTGAAGCCCCAACAGATGTTTCTATGGCACCTAAGGCTTTCAAGGCTGAGATAGGAGCGTACAGGTAGCCCGCTCTACACTCTGTCTCCTGTGCCATTTCTCCACCATGTCACCTGTACTGTTTTCGAATCCAGAAGAAACGCGTGCACCTCACAGACTGTTGTGGCTTAGACTCCCACACTCCACACTGCCAGGCACATCCCCAGCTAATGGAAGTTCACATGGTCCCTCTCACCCTCCGCCATGGCTGTGACTGGGTCACTTTACAGATGACGGGGCAGAGATTCTCAGTAGAAGGCACTTGTCATACAGTGAGCTAGGAGAAGGCCAGGGCGCGTGGACAGAGCACATGTGCTTCTCACCCAGGAGGTCTCCACTGTGTCCACAGCTGGGCAGATGAGAAAGTGTAGAAAGGAGACAGAGGGTGATGCTGGGTCTGACCCTCACAGTCCAACACAGATGAGAGCTGAGAGCCTGCCAGCAGTTTCCTTTCGGCACGCTTCTGTGCCTGCTGCTCTTTCCGGGGACCCCCTGAAAGTAAAATTGTCATCCTGTTTCCACTGCTTAACGGCTTCCAGTGCTCATAAAACCCCATTTTCAAAGGTGTTGTTTCTCATCAATCCCAGAACCAGAGAGCACAGATATGGCAGGGGCCTTGAACTTGACCATTTTCCCCTGGTGCCAACAGCTACATGCACACAGCAAGAGGATGTAATGGCCTGATTTGGCATGGTGGGAAGCAGTAAATTGCTTGAGTCTGTGAAATACATTACCTCAATCTCACAAATGGTTTCTGAAAATCATTAGGCTACAGAAACGTCCTCTGCAAGCCCGCATTACTGCCTTCCCCACCCGCTCAGTGCCACCCAGTCATTGCTTCAGGTGCCACCAAATTCAGAGTGCTAAAGCCTGTAGCAGGCTGAGGCTCTGGCCTGGGATTACCCCCAGTCTGGACCCTCATGAAAGGCAACAGGATGTCCACAGCTTCCCTAGAAGCAGCCAATCAGAGATGTGATAGCTGATGAGTCTTGAAAAGTAGCTCCCTTCCTGCCTGGGACCCCCACCTCCCACATGTGCTGTCCAACCCAATCCACTCATATGTGATGACCCACATGCTACTACCCATGTGCTGCTGTCCACACACCGTGATCATGTACCTCTTCCATGGGGGCAGCTGCTACCTGCCTAGAAACAATCTTGGAAGACTCCCTGGCTACATAGGGTTATAGCTACTGAGCTGCTTCAACCTTCCATGGTGGAAAGCAGTTCTCCAGAGTGCTAATACTCAGTTAAGCCTTCAGTTTGCCTCACCCTTAGAACCTTACTCTGTCTTAAAATTAAAAGGCCTTTTTAAAGTAAATAAATAAAAAAAGGCTGGGGATATATTGCTTGGTATGCTTGTAGCATGCACAAGATTCTAGGTTGAATACTGTGTGTGTACCTGTGTGTGTGTGCGTGTGTGTGTGTATGTGTTTAAACCCTCTTGTGCAGATATTTAACCCTCTTGAAGCTGCTGTGGCATACATTACAGACAAAAGAACAAAGCTGAGTCTCTGAGGCACAATTTTATTAGCACCTTGAAGGAGCTCCATATCATTTTTCTTGCCATAAACATGCAAATCTGGCATTCAAAACAGTCTAAGTTGCTTTATTCTCTGCTTATTTGCATGACTTTTAATGGCAAACAGTAATAAAGTGTAACTGAATCCTCTAATCCTGAATGCGTCAGCCTTTGCTGCAGCGAAACACACTGATAATAGACTTCAAAGTTTCTAGGAGAACTTGTAGGGCAGAACTTGGAGACAGCTAGAAGACATGAACAGTGCCAGAGGGCCCTGGGTGACACAGGAGGACAGCAAAGAGAACAGAGAAGCCTGACTCCAGGATGCCTCATGGTCTGACAGCCCGCTCTGACCCCTTGACCCATAAGGCCTGGGTGAATGACCACACCTCTGGACCTCCATTCCCATAGCTAAGGTTATCTGTTCCCAGGGCCAGGGGCACTTGAGCACATTAAAGCAACGACAGCAAAGGCACCACAGAAGCCATAATTAGCCCTTGGCTCTTTCCCAGCCTTCCCTGCCTGCTGCCAAAATCTGTGTTGGTATACACAGGGCTATGGGCCAAAAAGCATGGCAGGGAGGGAGAGATAGGGTGTCTCTTGCTTCCTTTAAAGCAGGGCCACCAGAATGTGGGAGTGTACGAATGTCCTTAGTTTATGGCATGACCCAGAGACCCAACACTAAAGCCCCAACACAAGGCCATTGTAAGTACTCATTAGCTAGATGTGGCAGACACACAGCCACGAACAAGGGAGGCGGCCACTCTACACAGGCCTAGCCTGGGATGGGCATCATGTGCTTTTACCACGCACTTAAAAGACATTTGTCCTGCCCTTCCCTGGGGCAGCTCTCCTGAAGAGCTCATCCCAGGCACCCTCCCAAGCCAACCAGAAGGGAACCACTACTTTCAAAGGATCAGTACTGCCACCAGCCACTGGGAGACCCCTGAGGTTCTCTTTCCATGTGCTCAGAATTTATCAAGACACACTATAATTCTCAGGCAATTCCAGCTGGGGTGGAGGCAGGGTGTCTTCCTCCTGCGAACAACATCTTTGTGGTGCCCAGTGGGCCAAGGGAGCCCTGGACAAGGTAGGCCCAGGTCTTTGCTCTGGAGGCTCATCCCTCTGAGGAGCCTGAGTTCCTGGGAAGCAGGATAGGAAGGTGGCCAGGAGGACGAGCACAAGCACAAAGGGCTGCGCCTGCCCAGCACCTGAGTACTGAGATCCCTCGCGCCTTCCAAAGGCCCTCGTTTCACATCAGCCTGCAGCACTCCCAATTAATGAGAACAAATTAAACTGCCATTACTTTAGTTTAATTCTGTAATTAAAGAACTTCAAGAGGCGGCAGGCTCTAAATAATGCATGCTTTTTTGTCAGAGGAATGTGGAGTTCTGGGCAGAGGGAAATAAACAAACAAACAAACAAATAAATAAATAAATGGAGGAAGTTTTGGGGAAAGGGAGAAAGCAAAGAGATGAGGTGCAAGCAATGATGTTTACCCCCAAACATAGGAGAGAACAACCTAGACAGCTGAAGGACTCAATTTGTTTTTGAATTAAGGCTTCAGCTATCAGGAAAGCAGGGGAACGAGTGGCCCCGCCCCTCAGCGCATCTGCCATAAATAGGAATGGCGTTGGGAGTAATTCAATTGGTGGCTTTTCCAGTTGACGAGGCAAAACACGGCAGTCATTCTGACATCTGCTTCTTGTGACTCTCCTTTTGATGTCAATTCAGGGGAAAGAGAAGAAAAAAAAAAGGAAGCGCATGTGTCACATAAATTTTTTTAAATGTGTGTCCCTCATCCAGCAGATCACTCAGCTGCCACATGCTACAAACCTAATGAGGCTGTTACATGAAGCTGGGGAGAGAGACTAGCTGGAAAGGATTCAAACCCAGCTCAGGGCAACATGCCCTAGGCAAAAAGACACTCTACTGAGCAGACCCAGCCTCCAAGCCCCTGTACCTTCCTGGGACCAAGACTCAAGAAGACAGGCTGCATGGGGGGCATGCCTGTGCCCTGGTACACAGTGTAGAAGGCCTGAATTAGTAGCCAGCACCCAGGCCTACAACTCCAAATTAAATAAGTTACTGGGATGTTTTCTTCTTGTCAAGCATTAATGTTTTCATAAATCCCATCCACAGTATAATTGCTGTGTCCTGATTCTCTGAATCACATAAAGAAACAAACAGCATTCAGACACAGCCTCCGTTTATGTTTCTATTAGCCACAGAACCCGAAGGATGAAACATTATTAAATGGGACTTTTGTTTCCCCTGCTCTATCTTGAAGTTCCAAGAACAGTTTGGAAGTTTCCCTGAAAAGGCTGGTAGTATATTTAGTACACATAAGAGCGGCTGCTTTACAAACTTCACACTTTTATCTAATTACTGCCCCTACAGCATCCTGCCAGCCATGGGATTAGAAAGCAAAAGAAATTCGGCTGACGGGAAAGGCTCTGAGCAACAGGTTGAAGGCAAGGATGGATCTAACTTCAAGGCCATGCTGTTAGGGAAGCAGAGATAGGTCAGTCAATGCAGGCCGTCTGGCACATGAACTCACTCTCAAAGTACTGAAAGGGTTCTGATTCACTGCAAAATGTGGCAATTTCCTCCAACCAGCCTGGAAGCCCCAACCTCTGGCTTACAGTCACATACCCATTACTATTAGACTGTTGGGCATTCAGTAAATGCTTACCGGATCCTGGCTTAGTGGCTGAGTGAATGAAGTATTTGACTTAGGGTCCATCTAGAGGCAGTGCGAGGACCCACTGTCACCTGGCAGGGAGCATCCTGACTCAAGGATCCTGAGTTGTCAAGAGAGCTCAGGCTGCACAACAAGGGAATTTCCTCCTGCTGCCCCTGGACAGACAACAGGAAGCCCCAGAGTCTGCTCCCAGAGCAAAGAGGGGCTTTTTTTTTAACAAAAAACAAAAACAAAACAAAAAAAAGGAAATTGAGAAGCATACCTCAACATAGCAGGAATTATATACCACAAACCTAAAGTTAACAGTATACTAAATGGAGAAAAACTGAACTTCCTCTAACAGTTGGGAATAAGGTAAGAGTGTCCACATCACCATTCTCATTCACTACAGTGCTTAGAGTCAAGCAACAAGGCGTGAGAAAGAAACAAAAGGGATACAAACCGTAAAGGAAAAAGTCAAAGGATGCCAGCTTGCAGACATTATCCTATACTTAAAACGTCCCTGAAGATTCCACCAAGAACTTTAGATCTGATAGACCTCAGCAAAGTAATAGGATACAAAATTAATGCACAGTAATCAGTAGTTTTCCATACATCTACAACAAACATGCTGAAAAAGAAACTGGTAAATACATTTTAAAAACTACTCAGCATCCTTATCCATGAGGAAAATGCAAACTAAAACAGCTCTGCAATTCCCTCCGTAAGAGTGGCTAAAATCAAGCAAACAGATAAATATTGGCAAAGATGTGAGAGGATTACTCACTGCTGGTGGGGATGTGAACTGGCATGTTCTCTATGGAATGAGTATGAAGGTCACTCAAAGACATAAGACTAGAATTTCTGTGTGACTCAGCTAACCACAGCTGGGTCTATAACCACAGGAGTCTACATCAGAGCACCACAGAGATACCTGCATATCCATGTTCATGGAAGAACTGTTCACAACAGCCAAGACAGGAAACCAGCCCCTATGCCATCAATAGATGAATGGATAAAGAAACCGTTAGAGGGCTGGGGAAATGATCAGCAAATAAGGCACATGTACATAAACAGGGGGTCCTGAGTTTATATCCCAGAATCATATGCAGCAGCACGTTTCTGCAGGACCAGCTCCCCTATGCTGAAACAGGAGGTGGACACAGAAGAATCCCAGGAGTGTGTGTGTACGCATATGCACACACAATGGAGTTTTGTCCAACTGTAAAGAAGAATGAGATAGCCAGGTGCACGCGTGTTCACCTTTTATCCCAGCACTGGGGACGCAGAGGCAGGCAGATCCCTGATGAGGCCAGCCTGATCAACAGAGCGAGTTCCAGGACAGCCATGACTACATAGTGAGACCCTGTCTCGAAAGGAAAATGAATGGATGGAACTGGGGATTCATCACATTAAGCAAAATTAGCAAAAATCAGAAAGGCAGATCTTGCATGTTTTCTCACATATCAAATGTAGGTTAAAATAGGAAATTAGAAAGCGCCCCCTGTGGGGTAAAGGAGAGCTCTAGAGGGATGGAGAGCAGCAAACAAGTGAGCATGGAGGGCGAGAAGATGGATGCTGCAGTCTCCTCTCCCGTGGAAATGACTTTCTAGTTGTTTGGTTTGGTTCGGTTTTGCGTTTTTTGGTTTCGGCTTTTTTTGAGACAGGGTCTCACTATACAGTCCTGGCTGGCCTGGAA
Organism: Ellobius talpinus; assembly: GCA_001685095.1. Classification (NCBI taxonomy): domain Eukaryota; kingdom Metazoa; phylum Chordata; class Mammalia; order Rodentia; family Cricetidae; genus Ellobius; species Ellobius talpinus. The sequence continues at coordinate 12,645 of LOJH01006512.1, forward strand.
CCTCCTATGTAGACCAGGCTAGCTTGGAAAATACACCTGCTTCTGTCTCCTGAGTGCTGGGATTAAAAGGGCACACCACTACATCTCGTCTCCCTTGAAATGTGGGGGAGCTGGGTAGATGGGGAGCAACTGGGGGGGGAGGACCCAGAGAGAAGGAAACAAAATTAGGCAAACGAGAGACGGATCAGATATGAGCTGCATACAATGATATACATATATAAAATATAATGAAATCTATTCTTTTATACATTAACCAAAAATGATTCTTTATACTTGCCTCCTGAACTGGCTCCCTCTCCCATTCAGTCTGACAGGCCTATCCTGCCCCAATAAGAGCATGTAACCACTCTCATCCAAATCTTCCTGGGCCCCACTCTGCCATTACTGATTCTATGGAAAGGCCCCCTAACCCCATACCTCAGAATGTAGCACACAGTAGGAACTCTGCTAAGTGATGACTAAATGGGTCACTGAACAGAGAGCCTCCTATGTGTCCATGATGGTGATGCCAGAATGTTCTGGAAAGCAAGCCGGAAAGCAGAGTCTTGTCTCTGGCCCAGTTTCAAGACCAAATCAGGCAGGGCTCTGTCTGCCTTGGCTGATTAAAGTGGTGAACAGGAAGTAAACACAGGCTGTTTATTGGCCCCACACCGAGGCCTCTCGAAATGCCAGGGACCCAGTACTTTGACACAAACTCAGCAACAGCATCTTTAATCATTTCAGGGTTAATAAAAAATGTCAATTATATTTGTCATCATGGTTATCCTGGGGGAACGATCCCAGCACAGACAATCTATGGCCAAATGACAGCCTGGTCTGTTTGTCACACATCCCTCCAGCTCCCTCACTCATGAATTAATCGAGTTGGTTACCTCCCCCTGGCCTGTCCGTTCATAAATAGTCAGAAGTAATATGGATCTCCCAAATAAGACTGACCTGCAGATTGTTGATCTGACCATCCCTAAATAAAAAAGGGAATAAAAATTAGAGACAAGGCTCTAAGTCCATCCGAAGATGTGATGCCGGCTTGGGGAGGGCCGTGAGTGAGGCAATAGGGGCAGGCAGGCTTCCCCAACAGGGGCATGACTCCCGTCTTTGTAGTGGTACCTCTCTCCCTTGGAGCTCAGTACAGTCCTCACAGGGCTGTTCTCGGCATCAGGCTCATCGGCCTCTCCCTGCTCCCACCCCCAACCTCATTATGGGCTCCATTCTACAGTCAGCACAAACAGAAGCTCAGAACAGCCTGGAGAGAGGCAAGCCTCTCGGGGACTCAAAGCCAGGTGTCTAGCGCCACCCTGCTGCCCGCAGCCACAGGGCTGGCTGAGCAGCTGCTGTCGACATTGGAGGAGGTGTTTGCAACCAAAGAATCCTTGAATGCTCGCTCTGGCAGGAGCAAAAGCACCAGGAGAACACTGCCTAAAACAACTGCCCTCAACATGCAGAGGGGAATGGAGTCCGGGAGGGAAACACTACCTTCTACCCCCCAGTTATGTCAAACACTGCCTCAATGAAAACCTGCCTCAGTGAAATACTCTATCAATAAACATCTTGACAGGAGCACGCAGCTTCAGGGCCTTTCAGGGGAGAGCTTTCCACTCCTTCTTCAGGAGGAGTCCTCTTTCCCTGACATGTGGATCAGAGCCCTTGGGGCAAACTTGCCACCTTCCCCTCGACACCTGAGAACACTCTGGCTCTGTCCCAATTAGTACAGACGCTTTACCAAACCCTCAAATATTTGTGTCATTTGTATTTTCAGAGAGAACACGAACAGCTTGAGGAATCCGCAGCTATTTCTGGAGTCAGTGTTAAAGCTGCAGCAATTCAAAGGGTTAAGCTGAGCATAACTCCTCAGAGATCACTGTTAGCTTCCCTGCCTTGCTGTCACAAAAAAAGTGTCCACCCCCACACGGCAATCGGGAGATGCCAACTGTCCTTCCAGAGAGTTCTGTTGCTAGTGAGAAGCCCAGATGACACACTGCTTCCACAGCCCAACAGTCATTAGGTTTCCGAGTTCACTTTCATGAGACAGGCAAACCTCCATTCTGACAACTTCCCTCAACTGCTGGCAGTTTTATCTCCTTCCTAAACATTAAGATCTCTTGAATGACTACTATGAGTGGAGTATACTGTGCCAGGCTGACCTTCACAAAATGCCATCACCCATCCCTATGGGCAGACAGCCATGTGATGTACAGGACTGAGGTGGGAGCAGTGGGCAGCAGACATGACCAGCCAGGGATGTCCAGGCAGAGCCCTCCATGTTCTGAGGGCCTGCCTGGATCCAAGGCATGACATCCATGCTTCACATGTACAGCCTATGACCAGCAACCACCTACGATGATGGCATAGTGCCATTCATTCACCAACAAGTACAGGAAAGGTCAGGAAGAGAAATGCCACCTGCCCAGGACACAGCCAGAGAGTGCCCAAGGAAAACCCTGGGCTCAGGCCCACTGTTTTACAGCACAGTGCCAGGCTGTCTCTCGTGAGCCTGGAAGCATTCAGGCCCTAGAGAGGTTCTAGAAGGAACTACAGTCGAGAAGACTGACTATACTGAACTCAAATCTCAACTCTGCCTGTTGCCGGCTGTGTGACCTGAGCCTCATACTACACCTCTCTGAGTCTTTTCCTCGGATGTAGGAGAGGGAAACATGAGGAACTTTAAGGGGTGTCTGCGAAGACTAAAACAGGCTAAGCAAGATGCATGGCCACTGACCTCAGCCTTCTTGTCAACTGTGATGAAAACCAGCTTCAGAAAGAGCTTGAGTCAGACCCACTTCCAGTCCCACCCTCTGGAGCAGCCGACTGGGGGACGGTGGATGTGAGCGCTAACCCTGCAAGCCCTCACCTGGCTTAGCTCCCCATAGCCATAAGGCAGTCCAAGGGTTAAGGAGCTGGCGTCTGGCACAGAGTGGGTATTCAATAAAAGCTCATTCAATTCAATTTGACTTAATTAAAAAACCTTACTCATAGCCCCGGGAAGGGCAGGAACACAGAGGCTAAAACTCCAAGCTGAAATCCATTTGAAGCTATAAATCCCATGCCCTGCCAATGGATGCATTTTCTTATTAAGTGACAATATTATAAAGCTCTTCTAAATTCCCAGCGATGTTTAAGAGCCCTGTCTTCATCGGGCTGAAAGCTGCTGTCAAGTCGCAAAGAACTTGAAGGGGATCTAAAGACAACTGATGAAAAGGAACAACTGAAACCAAGTTTGCCGAACACATCAAATGATGCTGTGGCTGTGCCTGCCTTTGCAAAGCTCCTCCAAATTACACTTCATTATGAGACTCGGAAATTAGACACCAGTAACAAAATGAGAACGCCAGAACACATAAATATTTACATAATCGTCAGAATGATATTCGTCTCCTGTGCAAATCGACCTACCACTTTGTTTATTCTTATTAACTCAAGTTTAGAAATGGGATAATCCTGTGAAATGGGGCCTTGGGGATTGCCTCCCCCAACTTAAACCATTTCCTTTCTTCTTCTCAGAAAACAATGGTATGTCAGGAGAGGACACCATAAAGGAGCAAGGAGGGAAGGATGTATCCTCAGCTTCCTATAGGACTTGGTTCCATGGAGGTGGGAGAAATGGGGTGTGGAGGTGGGGTGGTATGGGGAGTAGAGGTGGAGACAGGGGCCATAATAGCACCAGTAGAAGGAGTAACAATAGAAGCAGCTTATGTCCCTCCATGAGGTGCCAGATGCCTGTTGCTTTAAATCTCCACAACTGCTCTGGGCAAATGGGGATTCTGATCCTCACTTTACAGGGAGGGAACAAAAGGCCACCAGAACCATGGGATCACTATGCCCAGCCACATGGCTAGAGAGGGCCATGGCCAGAGTGATGTCCTGTAGCATTTTCTGCCTTGCTAGCACCACTTCTTGGATGCTAAAAACCACACTGTAATGAAGTTTAACCCTTGGAAGGGCACCAGCTGACAGCTCAATGGTGGGCCTTGCTGGTGTCTGCTATGGAGTCTGAAGCAGACACTGGGGCAGAAGCTGCGCAATGCTGAGGATGGATCCTAATGCAACCAGGTACTCCTCCAGACTGGCTGTGCATGGGCCAGGTCCTGAAGAAAGCCTCTGTGCTGGGCCTGTCTCTACTCTCTTACCATGCTCTCCGGCTTCAGACACATTCAACAGTCAACACAGACCATGAGTCCTGGCTCCAGCTTAACCAATCACAATGAACTGGGTGGCCCCATGTAGCTCTGGTCCAGTCCATGCTGTAAGTCCTCCAGGGCCAACTAGACAAGACTTTGTTGGGTCACAATCTCCAAAATAAGAAGGTGGGATGGATATCTCGGTATATGGTACAGCACAGGAACAGCTGAAAACAGTGGCATTTACATCATGGCCCTCTAGAGGCTACCAAGTAGGCTTGTCACGTCCTCTACCACAAAGACTGGATAGAAGGAAGAGACTGGAGCATTCTGTTCTGGAGGCCCGGCCAGACAGTCAGGTACAAAACAAATTCTAAGGAATCTGGTGACATGGCATGGGAAAGCTGCAGAGGACAGACAACATAAAGCCTTCAAACCAAGGGATTCTGCACATGTGGTTAAGGAGAGTTCATAGCCATGCCACTCCATGGTGGCATCATATGGGAACGTTAGGGTGACCAAAGCAACTGGCTGCAGATCCACAGAGACACCATGAAAATGATATCACAACCCCGTCAGAACATCTGAGTCCCAGGTAAAGTCATTCAACACTGCTGCAAAAATAAACAGAAGGGAGGTTTGGAAAGCACTGAAGCATCCGGAAGGGAAACTGAGCTGTTCTCAAGTGCCAGAAAACTCGGGCTAGGACAGGTTTGTGGCTGTGGCAAAAAGTCAAGCCTGGCAGTCACCCTCAGCCTCCACTGTGCCTCACCTCAGCCTCCACTGTGCCTCACCTCAGCCTCCACTGAGGATCCTGCACAGGGCCTCTCCTCTCTGAACTCCAGAACACACCCTGTCCTGGAAGGCCTAGAAAGAGAAGTTGAAAGTGAGAATGTGGCGCTGCGGGCCCAGGAAGAAAAGGTCCCAAGGACAGCTATTAACTGTAGTGTCTGGGTGTGGCCTCTGAGCAGACAAGAAATACTTCCAGAGTCAGCACCTCCTTTTCCCTTTCTAGGGAGAGCAACTGAGGCCAAAGAGACTCCCTCCTAGGTGACTCAGCACCATAACTGAACTTCTTCCCCTTCCTAGGCCTGTCTGCCCTATACATAGATACACAGACACAGACATACAGATACAGAAACACACACACAGACACACACACATACAAAGAGATATACCATAGACACACACAGACACACAGACACAGACACACACATACACAGATATTCACACAGACATACAGAGACACACACACACAGAGACATACACACAGACAGATACACACACAGAGATACAGACACACACACTCCTAACCCTCTGTCCAGCTGTCCTGCTCATTGCATGGGCTCTACTCCATAAATGCATGTCTACATGCCTCCTTATACAGACCACAAGCCTTCTGTGGATACCAGGCCAGCCAGGGTGCTCACCCTCCAAAGAGCTGAGAGACTGCCTCTTTCAGTGGTATCCCAACTACTGTAAGAGATCACTGCTACTTTTCAAAACTTTATGTATACATATATGCTGTTCTGTAGTACATATGTAAATACAGTTTCAAAAGATGAGCTGAAAATTAAGGATGAGAAGAGTGTCTCAAGATCTCTCCTAGGGAGCCCCTCCATCCCTGAGGTCTTTTTGCACAGCCCCCAGGATGGTATGTGTGCTGTTCTTGAAATCTCAGGTGGGTCTAAGTGTATCCTCGTGTCTGGGTCTAAGCTCAGACACCAGACAGCTGACCTGGACTCCAGGACAGCAGGTATCTGTATAGCAGTGGCCCTCCTAGACTCCCTCTCTTGAAGTCAGACAGGATCCATGAGCCCAGTTAGGGCCTCTATTATCTGTGCTATTACCAGCTCTTGGAGACACTGCACAGTCCCTGCGCACCTAAATAGCAGCCCAAATGGCCTAAATGATGGTGAACAATAGACAACACTCTGCAGCCACAGCAAGAATCTAAGCAGCTTTGAGAAGGCCTAGCTAGTGTAGCCTGATTGGATGTATTGTTAAATGAAAAAGCAAACTGCAAAAGATGTTCTATAATGTTCTACTATTTATGAAGAAAGAAAAGAAAATGAGAATAGCCATTTGTTGGGGTAGGGGTGAGAGCAGAGGTGCAAAAAGCCAAGAGTAAGGAGATTAGTCATCTGCCTAGCAGGGGCAGCGAGTAGGTAGACAGGATCAAGAGAATTGGGCAGGGTGGGAGGACTCCTCCCAGAACAGAACTTTTTTGTACTGGCCTGAATTTGGGAGGTATCGTGGAAAGGGAGAGAGGGAGAAATCCTAGACAATACAAAGAGAAATAAATGAGCCAAAGTGTCTTTCCAATGAGTAAAAGGACCACAGTGAAAGGCGAAAGGGGGGGAATAAAAAAAGAACCCAAGGAACATCTGAAAGTTGAGCTGCATACCCTCACACCAAAGCCAAAACACACCAGTAGACATCAGTAGACTTCTTCAGCAACCCTGACCTCTTCTTCACATGCTGGGATTGAACAAATGGCCTATGGAAATGGGAGCTGCAAGGACTGGAAAGATGGCTTAGATACTAAGAGCACTGGCTACTCTTCCAGAGGACCTGGGTTCGATTCCTGGCAACCACATGGAAGCTCACAAGTATCTGTAACTTCAGTTCTAGAAGATCTGGCTCCATTACATGGACATACCTGCAGGCAAAATGCCAATGGACATAAAATAACAATAAATAAATTATTTAAAAAAAATAGGAGCTGCAAATGGTAGAAAGCAGGAGAAGCTTTGCTATGCTCAAATGGAACTAGAGACATCAGTGCGCAGTCCTGGGTTTCTACACAACACATGTGTGTGAGCTTGTAGGTTGTCCAGATCAGATTGCTGAGAACTGCAGCACAACAGTGATGAGCACAGCTCATACCCAAACTCTGGGTTCCAAATGCCTTTCTCTACTCAGAGGAACCAGGGCTCCTTGGACATGGTTGATTTTATAACTCAGGCAGATAAAGAGCAAGAGAGCCTGGAGAAAACTGCTGTACACAGACACACACACACACCACTCAAATGATGGATTCATCTCAACTAGACAGTGAGCTGGCATGAAGGGGCTTCATTAACCAAAACTGGATACAGTGTATCATTAAGCTAAGAGTACAGGGAGTCCACAGAGATACAAATTAAATAAATAGACCGCTGGGAAAAGAAACAACTCTTTGGAGCCAGCAAGCAATCTGAGAATTAGAAACCACCTTTTGACAACCATTATCAGAAGTCTGGTTCCCATAAGAAGAAAAACAGCACCAAGGCCAATAAACGAAAGTTTGGGAAATAGCAGGGCTTTTATATAGACCCAAAGTATGCCCTATATAATTTTTAATGTGGAAATGTCATCAATAGGACTAACTGGTGGCTACAGCAGCCACCTCCTGACAGAATACTCTGAAAGTACACAGATCACAAAACATTCCTGCCCAAAGTGTAGAATTGGAACCTGATCACAAGGAAGCACATGGCAGAGCCACAAAGGTAGCTGTCCTGTGCTCTCTAAGCAAGTGGGTGTCATGAGACACAGAAATTATCCATATTTTAGTCTCCTTTAGGAGAGAAAGAGAGTGACAATGCAAGTCACACCAGGCCCTAAACTCCCTTAGACCATACAGGACATTCCTGGGCTGGAGATGTCTCAGGTGGCAGAGTGCTTTGTCCAGCAGGCAGCGAGGCTTGGGTTCCAACCCCATCACCACAAAAATGGAGCCAGCAAGATCTGTAATCCCAGCACTGCTTTGACTACTGTGCCGGCTTATTTTATGTCCACTTGACACAAGTTAGAGTTATCTGAAAGTAGGGACCCTCAACTGAGAAACTGCCTCCATAAGATCCAGCTTAAGATAGTTCCTAATTAGTGATTGATGTGAGAAGGTATAGCCCATCGAGAACAGTACCATCCCTGGGCTGGTGGTCTGGGATTCTATAAGAAGGTAGCTCCAGGAGGAGCAGACAGTAAGAAGCACCCCTCCATGGCCTCTGCATCAGTTCCTGCCTCCAGACTCCTGGTTTCTGCCCTCACTGCTTTGGATGATGAACTGTTATATGGAACTGTGAGTGAAGTAAACCCTTTCCTCCCCAAGCTGCCTTTGGTCATGATATTTCATCACAGTATTAGCAAATTTCAAGTCAGCGTGGGCTATGCAAAACCCTGCCTCAAAAAAAAAAAAAGACAATTGACAAAAATCTCAGGAAGATGTGCAGACAGCTGATGAGGTGTCAGTGCTTCAGTGTTGAAAACTGCTCCGTGGGTGTGGAAGAAGCTCTCTTACTTTAAGAGACCTACACTGGAGTATTTAGGAATAAGCATAGTGGTTCAGAAATGTGTGTGAATATATATCAATAATACATGTACACAGGGTGTGAAATGATGCTGACACTTAGAGAATTCAGTAAAGAGTGTCTAGGAATTCTCTGTACTATTCTTGGGATGCTTCTGTAAGTCTGAAATATGTCAACGTTTTTAAGAGGAGGAAGAAAGGACAGAAGACAGGTTTGTGTAAGCTAGTAAATTCGCTAGACTTATTTGTAAGGTCTCCTTCAACAGGCTACACTTTTGAAAGATGCAGACGTTATGACAGTGAGCTTCCAAAAAATAATGAGAAGAGTTGACTCTTCAAGGGGGATAATAGCTGGGCACTTGCTACACTTCGCCGCCCAGGCTTCTATGGGCTCCTCCCCTTTGCTCCACTGTATCATTTCTTTCTTTTCAAACAGCCAGCTTTGGCCGACTTCCTAACTCAAGAAAGAAGAGAATGGAGCTCCTGGATTTGCCTCGGGTTCCCATCTCAGCCACTGTCATGAGATACAGTTTTCTGACACTGAGCTTGGGATACTCAGTGTAGAGCATTGACAGCACTCAGAAGCAGCATGGAGAAGCAAAGTGCTGGTCTCTGAGGAGGTACTGGACAGAACGGGAGTCAGCAGAAATGCAGTCCTATGTCTCTAGAGCAAATTGCTCAAACAGCCGTGTCTGCTTAATATGAGCCTTAAAATTAACTCAGCTCTTATGGACTTCCCCAATATACTAAGAGGAAAATGTTAATAAATCCTTTAACTGCCTTTATCAAATGTATATTACTTTTAATTTGAATTAAGAAAAAAACAAAACAAAAAATAATAATTTCTTTTTGTTAACTGGGGAATTAAAGTACCTTGCCTGGACAGTTATATGAGTCTGAAAAATCCTTTAGAAAATGTAATTAAGTCTAAATGCTCTAAAACCATTGGTCATATCAAAAGTTATTTTATTAACTGAAGTGCCAATGGTAAAGTTACTCAAATCAATCCATGTCAATGTTTTAATGTCATGCGTTAATTAAGCCACATTAATAAAATCACTATGCACCTAATCACATGTCAGGGACCAACCAGAGTAACAGGTTAACTGGCTGAGCAGAAATGGCATCTATTGAAACCTAGAAGTGTGGTTAATGTGTTCTTTCATTGATTTGCTCAGTGAATACTTACGAAAGACTGGTCACATGGAAACCTAATACCAGAGGGAAGTCCTTTTCCAGAGGTATGTCCCATAGGCTGAGGTCAGGGGCATCTTGGGCATTTCAAGAATTAGTGGCTAAAATGACCCACAAAACAGGGGAGTAAGCACCCCTTGGGGCCCTCCCTACCTAGCCAGTCCAGAAGGTGCACCATCAAGTTGGGGAGCAAAGGGCAAGCTTGTTCTGTGCAGGCTCACCCCAGCATAGCCTACTTCCTGGGCTACTCAGCATTCAATCCCCACCCACCCACCAGGATGCAGGCTCCCTCCCTGAGTTACTCACAGTAAGCTACCCTTCCCTTCTGTGCTTCAGTGTCCTCCGTGTGTAAGCTGTGAGGCTCTCTGCATGGCATCCACTCTGGTTCAGTTAGCACACAGTGGTCAGCAGCACTTTGTGCCTGACAGACAATTTCTTCATGTGTTTGCAGTGCTGGAGCTAGAGCCAGGGCCTTGCGTATTCTGTGCAGACACTCTGCCACTGTGCAGGGTCTCGCTCTATAGCTCAAGCCAGCCTAGAACTTACTATGTAGCCAAGGCTGTGCTCACATTTGCAGTAATCCTCCTGCCTCAGCCTACTGAGTACTGGGAATAGAGGCTCTAGACACTGCTGCGCTGACTAGGGGAAGGGGCAACACAAGCACAGCCTTGAACAGAAACACTGAAGATCTGAGCCAAGAGTATCATCCTCCTCTTCTTAGTCAAGGTCACGATTTCTCTGTTGCAGAAGGGGCAGGGGTGGAGGATGTGGAGGCCCTAACCAGTAGATCATGTCCCTAGCTTTCATGCGATATACTCACCAGAGTCAACAGGCAGAGTTCGGCAGGCTCAGGGTAGGAGGCCACCTGCCCTAAGGGGCCCCTTTGGGATCTAGGTAGAGCCTCAGAGACCAGTTCTGTTTCACTGTTTGAAATCTTTCAGATTCAGTTATAACATAAACTCACTGAGCATCTGCTAAAAAACAGGCAATATCTGGGTATATTTAGGGTCATGTCTTTCACACATTCATACAACGAAATCCTAAACCTCCTGTATGACTGCATTTAGAGAGAGGCTTCTAAGGAAGTAACTGACATCCTAAGGCATGCCTACCTACAGGATTCTTAGCCTTCTGAAAACAGCCATTTGATAGTGTGAAGTGTAATTCCCCTGCCCATCGTTGCACGCACGTGCACACGTACACCCACTGCAAAGGCCTGGTGAGCACACCGTGATCGAGCAGTTTTCTACAAAACAAGAGGAGGCCCCCTCCTGACTCCAACCCTGCCAGCACCTGGACCTGGGGACTACTAGTCTCCAGCACCGTGAGAAGCAATCACCTGCGGCATGTGCCAGCCAGTCTCCCGCACGCAGTTGCACATGGCGAGTCCTTGGCTGTCTGATACTCACAAGCTGAGTGCGTGAAGGGTTGCTTAGGCCTCTTTCAAGCCATTGGAGCCTCCCGAAGAGCTGGGTAAGAGGGACAAGTGGGTTTCTAAAGCTTTCTGATGCCTCTAAGACCTGAGAAACTGCTCCTTTTCCTGTCTTTCACTTCAGTCTGCATATCTTAGAGAAGTCTGTTCACTTCATGGGGCGGAAGCACAGGAGGCTCTCCATCCATGGCATGTGGCCTCTGCTGTGCTATTTCTCATCCCCAAGAATGGAGGAGCCAGTGACAAGACAAGTATACCCTGGAGAAGGGTATAATGTACCCTCTATGTAGCAAAGGGTCATTGAGAGGAGTGGCAGGTCCTGCTCTACAGCCCTGACCAAACTCAGGGGGCAATCTGCCTCAAAGTTTCACAAATGAGTGCCTGAGGCGAGGTGGAAAAGTTCCCGGTGGGTAGCATACTGTGATTCACCGAGGGCAGGATCTGAGAAAGCTGACAGGAAGCAAGGCTGGCACGCTTGCTGGAAAAACTGCATTAGATGAGCGAGAGCGGCTCGGGGGATAATGATGACACCAGAGGAAGCTCAGCGATGCCGCTTTGTGAGAGGTAGGAAGGAAAACAACCCGGTTTCATGAAATTAATTCCTATGAGATTTTAAATATGAATGTGCAGCTGAATTAAAGTTCTATTCGAAGAATAAAAGTGAAGGTACAGTACTTTGGAAAGAAACATCTCAAATGTTTAAAACATCTCTACCTGACAGAAAATGGCTCCTCACAGGGGCAGCTGTAGGGAGGACGCCTCTTACGGAAAAGTACCAGGGCAGGATGGCCTCGGCCAGTGAGCCCCAAGGAGCCCCTATGAGTAGCACAGGGATGTACTGAGGGTGAACTGCTGCAGGTGACACTGCCATTGAGACTGTGCATGACCAGTTCAGGGAGGAAGAAACTGAGGTCCAGAGAGCCTAAGCTGCCTACCTGCACTCTATCAATGGTAGAGCGAGTACTGGTACCCAGGCCACCTAACTCTTGACCCATACTCTGACCTGCACACTAAGCTGAGTCACTCATATCTTTGTGCCTCCCTCACTACTCAGAGGTGGGAGAACCCAGGACAAGCAACACAGCCTACTGACTTCCTGTCTTGACCTCTGCGCTCTGAGTCCTCAATACTTTGCTCACATGCACCAGTGGCTTTAACACTTAAGAGCACGTGACAGATGTTTCCTGAAAGGAAAGTGAGGTTGAGGAGTTTTCCATAGGGAACAATGATGCATCCCTGGCTGTGGGGGAACCAGGCAAGGCAGGGGATGAAGGGAAGAATTCTGGATCTTCTGAAGGGAACCTCCACCCCTCAAAGATGCATCAGGATCAGAATGGCAAACTCAGAGAGAGCTATCAGCTGCCTTCCCAGCAGAGAAACTCATCCTAGCACCTCAGGCCTAAACAGACAGAGGTGCAGGAGCTTGCCACAGGGTTCCTGAATACATGGAAGAAAGGAAGTCAGGGTGTCCACGAACACAGCAAATACCAGCCTCGTCCAGCCTAGCATTCCAGTCAGCTCTCTTACAGCAGCATTGGTCCAGACACCCTTAACTTGCACTTTGACCCAGGCTTGTTGTCCATGGTTCAGGATGGATGCTAAGTGACAGAATCTGTCTACTCAAGAGAGTGAGGCCTGGAACCACAGAGTACATTCTCTTCCCCATGGACTCAAGCCCCAGCCCAGACTGCTGCTGCTAACCTGCACTAGCTGCACAGGACAGCTCCTTCCTGCAGTGTTCACAGCTCCTTCCTGCAGTGTTCACAGCTCCTTCCTGCAGTGTTCACAGCTCCTTCCTGCAGTGTTCACAATGCTCCAGCCATGTGCCACCTGCTGTGATCACACCAGGGCCCAACAGCAAACAGGACACACAGGTTCTTTCCTTGCAGTCACTGGGAATTGGTCCAGTTGGCGACTAAGTGCTATGATGGAGGAACTTCAGGGCAGGGGAAACGTAGCAGCAGCAGAGAGATATTCAGGGTGGCCTTGGGGGGATCAGGGATGACTCCCTGTAAGGACAGACAGGAATTATTCAGATGCAGTTGGGAAGACAAAAAGAGGAAGCCGGGTCAGGACAGGGAATGACACACGAAGCCAGGCATGATCGCACACACTTGTAATCCCAGGTGGCCTTGGAAGTGGTAGCATAAGGATTAGGACAAGGCTAACCTGGGCAACACGGTAAATTTGAGACCAGCCACAGCTATATGAAAATCTGTCTTCTGAAATAAATAAATAAATGTCATGTGTGGTGGGTGACACAAGCCTTTAATCCCAGCACTTGGAAGGCAGAGGCCAGCCTGATCTAGATAGCAAATTCTATGACAGCCATAGAATTAAAGAGAGATTTATCTTGGGGTGTGTGTGTGTGTGTGTGTGTGTGTGTGTGTGTGTGTGTGTGTGT
>LOJH01006513.1:0-16289 GCA_001685095.1 Ellobius talpinus
TGGGAGGGAAATGGGAGGAAGGGAGGAGGTGGTAATTTTTAATAAATAAATAAAGAAAGAAAAATATATAAAAAGATACATCACTAGCAGTTTGGGAAGTCCCAGTGATATCGCAGACTTGAAGAACCATAATTTGCAGGGCATAAAGATATTCATGTGAATGAGAATCTGGCTACCTATCCGTGGTCCCTTATAAAGACACTAATTCCATTTTTAGGGGCCCAAGTTACGGAGCAAAATCTTTGTTTTCTAATACTATTATTGGAAGTTAAGATTTCATCATGGGCTGCGAGGGAAACAAACTTTAAAGCCTTAAGTACTGAAACACTTTCAGTTTCAAAGGAGCCCTTTTTGTCTTTGGAACAAATAAATAAGCCAGCTCTGCCAAACACTGGTGGATAAAGTGAATTCAACCAAACGTCTCAAATATATTGTAAATTCTACTGCAACTACCTTGTTGAGTTACAATGAGACCCCAAGTGCTTTAAAAATGAGAACAGAGTTTTCTAGTATTTAAGTCTGTTTCATATGTACAGACATGAGAATAAGTTCATTGTTTCCATTGTCTTTATATAACTCATGTTTGTCCCCTTTTTAGTTAGTTCATCTCCTAGAGGCAGATTTTGATGTTACATCCAATTTCTAACTAGGACAAACTCTACTGTGATGCACACATGGATGTCTTTGTGACCTGGATGGGTTTCTTGAACAACGCATATGTATTACCTGTAGAGCAAGCCCCTGTAGTTTATCATCCATATTCAACTTACCTGAGAAAGATTGGGCCTTAATAATTGCTATATTAAAACATCACCAACTTGGATAAGTAAAAGTAAATGTTCAAATTACACAGATACTTTTTGAATCATAAAATGGTATCATACTGTAAGAGGAGACACATTTCCCTACATTGCTAATGACATTTTGCATCTTTAAATTTCTAGTTTTGCATCTTGACCAAAGCAACATTCTTTGCACTTCCATGTAAGTCCACTTACTTGCTAGCTATAAAGGTCTGCTCTTTTATTTGTGATTTGGAGCTTTAGTTCATTTTCCTATTGTGAACATCTTCAGGTTTACCTAAAGAAAATTTCCTCTCATGCTTAGCTATTTATTAATTTACTTTGTGACTAAAAATCCATGATTTTGATATATTGAATTAATTAGTTTTCCATCTTTTAAGTTGAACTATATACGTGATTAAGGATTGTTTCCCAATCTTAAGGTAACAAGACATTCTCTTAACATTTTCTCTCATGAGCTGTATGCTTTCCTTTTATAAAACAGAGACTTGACTTTAATGTCGTGATTAATAGTAAATAGGAATACAACATTATTGTTTTTTTCCATATCAAAAGCCCCATTTGTGAGGAAGTCCTGAGAATTCTCGGCCAAGTCTTTTTGCACTATTTCATGTAACTTCCTCCTGCTTGAACACTCTTTCAGTCCTTACTGAATAAGAATCAACTGCAGTAAGGGATTAGGAGACATGTGATGGTATGAGGACCATGCATTGAGTGGGACTAGGTGAGTGCAGTTCAGGAGTGTGGCCCCTGACAGATTGAGATTTATATCTGTGCCTCCTGAATAATTGCCAGAGGCACACACATCTGATCATGCAAGGATAGCAAATAAAGAAAGAAAAAAAGAATTCTTTCTATTACTAGTTATTTAACAAAATTCTTGTTTGTTTTGTTATTTCATAGCTTATAGCATATTTAAATTTGAACCTTACTGCATTCGACCTTCAAGTGATACTATACCACCTTACATTTGGCACCAAAACTTGCAATAGCAGATTATATTTCTCCCATAAACTTTCTAGTTATTGTCATAAATTTTACTTATAAATACGCTATGACCAACAGCATGTTTTATTTTGTCCAAACCACATATTTCTTGGACAGGTGTTGTAATTAAGAGATAAAGTGTTCATCATTGGCTCTACTCGCTGTTTGCAATGTTCATCCTTTGATGTATTTCTTCTCAGGGCCATTCCCTTCTGCAGGAATTCCTTTACTGTATCTGCCACTGTGGTTTCTGTGTGTCTGAGAATGTCTTTGTCTATACTGCTCAAGATGTTTTCACTTGAGCATTTGGGTTTGAGTGCATTAAAAGCCAACCCCCCTCAACTGTTATATCCTTCCTTGCTTCTTGTTAGGCATATGCCATTTTTTTTAGAATAATTGTGCTCTGTTCATACAAAGTGTTTTTGGCTGATTTCGGAATATTATTGTTTCATTTTCATACAAGTTAATTAATGTATGTTAAAATACATTTTTCTTTTGTTTTCTATGGCCTTTTTAAAAAAACTTTTTTGTACATTTATAACTGTCACCATATTTTAAAAACTTCATTATTGTTTATTCAAATGTTTGTCTCTCCCTTCTATCCCCTGCTTTCTTAGGAATTCCTAATAGATTTGTGTCGGGTGTCTTGAAGGTTTTCCAGAGCTATATGATGCTTTCTTTATTGGCTGTCTTTGTGTTTTAAAGCAGATCATTGTTGTTGCCATATATTCAGTTTCCTGGATTGTCTTTGGCAGTGTCTGGTACATAGTTAATCTCAAGAGGTATACTTTTATGTTGTTAGAAGTGGTAATTTTGATTCTAAAATTCAAAAACAGTATTTAAGAATGTTCCTCATGTTTTAGACCCCCCCATCCAGTCTCCTGAATACTTGCATGACTAATTTTATAGATACTATATTTTGTGAATTTTAAATTTGTTGGATGTTGACATTTGTATATCTCTTCAATGCTTTCTTTAGCCTTGTTCAACTACAAATATTCGGACCTTTTTCCTCTTGACAGCCTTTGTTCAAGGACTAATAATCCTTCTATGATATTGTGGATATCTTTTCAACATTTGATGAACAACAGATTTTTCTACTTTGCTGACTGAAACACTAGCAATTCATAGCTAAATTAATATCTGGAGATGAATTTTTGATTCTTTTATGTGATTCTGTCCTCAGCATTCAGTATTTTCCTCACCAAGGTGTACTAATCAATATTCAACAGACTATTATAAGGTGGTCTTTTGGATAAATTGAGAGGTTTTTTGTGCCTTTTTCCCATCTTGATGATTCTTTTTTAAGAGTTGTAGCCAGAATCTCTAGAGTTATTGTGTGATATATATTCTTTCTGAGTTTTGGTTATTATTTACTTTGGAAACTAAACAATATTGTCTAATAAAATATTAGAGATAAAGTCATTCTATTTTCTCCATAGTAGCTAAAGTACAACAGCAATCTAAATTCTTTCTTTGATCACACATACTTTATTACTGTTTTAGATCTATCCAAACTGTATAGTAATACAAATAATAAAACAAAATATAATGACACAATGTAATAAATACATATGTAACTCTCAAAAGCAAAATAAGATTTAATAGAAACATCATTCTTTAAACAGTCCAATGGAAAAACAAAAGAAAACAATGACAAAAATGTAGCTATAACAGACAATTTTTAAAGCATAGGTAAACTGTGAGGCAAACAATTTTTACAAAGTTTGAATGACATCTAACTTCACAATTTGGAGGCAGTCTAATATTTATGTTACTCATGATATAATGCAATAAAAATGCAAAGTATTTCCTATCTATACTTCCATAAATATTTGGACTGAATACAACCATGGAAAAGTAAAACATTTTAAAACATTGAGATATTTTAGTTAATAAAATACCATGGTATATTAAAATTTTAGTCTTATTTTGTTTTGTTTTGTTTTGGGACACAACAACAAATAAAGAATCCAATAGGAGTTTTTGTGGAAGAATGAAGAGAAAAACAGTCAAAACAAAGGCTGAATCTTTACTATTATCCCATGGGTTTTTTTCTTTTCTTTTTTTAATTGATTTTATGGAGCTATACATTTTCTCTCCTCCCTCCTTCCTCTACCCTCCCCTTCAACCTTCTCCGATGGTCCTCATTCTACCAATTTACTCAGGAGATTGTGCCTTTTTTAATGCACATGTGAATTAGATCTATGTATGTCTGTTGTCTAGGTCCTCTGGGATTGTGAATTGTAGGCTGTTTTTTTGGTTTTGTTTTGTTTTGTTTTTGCTTTATGTCTAAAAGCCACTTATATGTGAGTACATATGATATTTGTCTTTCTGGGTCTGGGTTACTCCATTCAATATGATGTTTTCTAGATCTATCCATTTGCCTGCAAATTTCAAGATGCCATTATTATTTTTTCTTCTGTGAAGAATTTTGCTGGGATTTTGATGGGCATTGCATTGAAACTGTAGATTGCTTTTGATATGATTGCCATTTTTAATATGTTAATTCTAGATACCCAAGAGCATGGGCGAACTTTCCATTTTCTGGTTTCTTCTTCAATTTCTTTCTTCAAAGAATTAAAGTTCTTGTCATACAGGTCTTGGAATATAACTGGAAAATTATAGAAGGGCTCAATATACAACATGACATGTAATATTATTGTCCTCACCTTATCATGTAGTATAATGTTCTTCTTGTAAATATTTATTCCCAAAATTTTTAAATAACTAGCTAAAAACTATTGTGGTGTCTGTAATACATTCCCAGATAGCCATGAAATGACTGAGGGAATTGTAAACATGACACTGACACTGTATTTCCAATTGATGAGGATTAGAAGAGTACGCAGTTGTTCTTTGTGTTAAGTCATTTTTCAAAAAAACACTTAAGTGGAAGACTTTCATAAAAACTAGGTAGTTTCATGAGAAAATTTTATTAGTTCCTTCAGAATTTGTTGGTAAGAATGTTTTAAGAGTCTAAAATATTAATTTCCATTTTATTAATTTCTAATTAATTTATACTATGAACATAAACTTGAAAATAAAGATGGTTTTAGAGATTTAAATGTTTTGTATACCACTATAAACATGAATATAAAATAATATTTGATAAAATACACCAAATTATAGCAAGGAGTATAATAAAAATACATCACAAGCAGTACAGCTTATCCTGAAATTTTAGTAAGATCTTAACACCAAAATTTTATTGAAATATTTATTAACTTAATTGTTAGATAAAAAAAGCCTCAGAATCATTTTCAAAAGTCCCTTACAATGTAGTACTAAACCACAAATAAAATGAGTGAACTTGATCTCTATACCTTGTCCAACTCAGTTTTATCTCAACATGGAATCTTAAGTGTACCTGGCATGTTGTACTTGGTTCCATATTTGTAAAATTTAAAAATAAACAAAAATATTGTATCTTATTTCTGAGTATGTTTTAATAGCAAAGATGCAAAATAAGCATGTTGGGACTATCTCCTTACAAGAGTTCAAATGATCAGTCTCTATCCTCTGGCTCCTCTTGGGTCTCCCTATGTAATCAGGAATCAAGAACCATCATATTTTGCCTAGAATCCTGTTTCTCCATAGTTCAAAGTTCTCATAGTCAGGGAACATACCAAATACTTATGAAATCAGTGAGAAAATTGGCAAAGTCACCTTTTTTCATAGAATTTTTTTTCAGAAATAAAATTTTACTTTTATAAGGTTATTCAATTTTTTGATAACTATATTTTATTTTTATTTTAATTTTGATCATGTTCCTTCTGAAAGTTTTTTCTTATATCTTGTACAGCCATATTTATTTTTCACATGACTAGTATAGTCAAATATGATTTGAGCATTTCTTTTTTTAAGTTTTTAATGCTTTATAAATAAAACCATTCAAAATTTCCACTTCCTCCCCTCCTCCCATTTCCCTCCTGCTCCCCCACTCACCCTCCTCCCTCCCCATCCAGTCCTAAGAGAGGGCAGAGTACCCTGCCCTGTGGGAAGTCCAAGGCCCTCCCTCCAGCTTCCATCCAGGCCTAGGAAGGTGTACATCCAAACAGACTAGGATCCCAAAAAGCCNCAGTCCTAAGAGAGGGCAGAGTACCCTGCCCTGTGGGAAGTCCAAGGCCCTCCCTCCAGCTTCCATCCAGGCCTAGGAAGGTGTACATCCAAACAGACTAGGATCCCAAAAAGCCAGTACATGCAGTAGAAACAAATCCCAGTGCCATTATCATTGGCTTCTCAGTCAGCCCCCATTGTCAGCCACATTCAGAGAATCTGGTTTGATCACATGTTGAACATTTCTCTATGGTTAAGATTGTATGGGCTCTATGATTGAGAGCACCTTTAAGGACCATGAAGATTGAATGGAGCATGTCCAAGAAGGAAGGATATGCCAATCTTGACAATATATGTAAGATAGGAACTTGCATAGAAAGCTAATAAAGTATGCCTCCTATGGAATACGAAAGATCTCTGAATCACAAAGTAGAATTAAATTGACTTGCTTCGTGGCTGTATTATTTATGAGTAGGGAGTCACGTTTCCTGAGAAGAAAGTAACATTGCTTGAACAATGTGGAGTAAATAAGAATCCACAAAAGTCAAGTTTGTAAACATTTATGTTAACAACTTTTACCAGAAAGGGAGTTAAACAACTTTGCTTGTTCTTTTGTGCTTTGTTGACTCTTCTGTGCAGCATCAAGTATGTAGAAGACACGGTGACAAGTGCTGCTGTTGGAGCTTTTTGGGTATTTTTGTTTTTGTTTTTTCACAAGAGCAGGCAGTCTTGCCAGTGAAGCTCCTACACAATTGCATCCGGGACTCTGCCTTTTTTGTGTGTGAGTTCTAGAGTGAGCTATACATTGCCACACCAGAGTTTACAAAACTGATCTGTGGGACAAAGGAGTTTAGACATTTCCTTGACGTTACCTAACAACAGAGTCACAATTAAAACACGTTTCTGTATGATACAAAAGCACTATTCTTGTGTCCTACAGTCACATAGATGAACAGCACTGGGGGAAGCTAGTTGACTCTTCTTATATTCCAGTTCCAGTGTTCCTTCTTTCAGAAGTAGTGCTCTGCTCTGGGGGGGAAAAAAAACAAAAAAACAAGGTCAAGGTCAATATGTTTTGGAAATGGCGGTGCCATGTACTCCTTGAGTTCTGAGAAAACCTTTAGAAAAGAAGCCTTTCCATTGCTTAATTCAGCATTTCCCAAATGACATTTAAGCAGGCTTTTTTTTATGTAGCATATTCTTGGAAACTGTTCCTTGCAAGAGGGAGCTATAAATGTTCCTAGTAATTTTTTTCTTTTGTAATCTCTTATTTTTCTTCCTTCCTTTTTCTTTCATTTTCTAGTTCATTTTTGTCACGTTTCCTTCTTATGTAGATTTGTATTTCCGGAAGACATTTCTAACAGAGCTTCATTTCCTTTCTTTATCTTTATGTTCTAGTTGCTTTCCTTGCTAGAACACACAAGTACTTTTCATAATATATACTGAATTCATACTTATATAACAATTCAAATATTTCATCTGTGGAGCATCCTGGATCCTTCAACCCCCTACCAGTATATAGACATATGCATACAGCCAAAAACATGGATAATAATGTAAAAAATATATCATTGGTATGCATAATTATTGAACACTAACTAAATTTAAACCCATCTTAAAGCATCAGAAATCCAGGGTGGAGAGATGGCTTAGTACTTGCTGGTCATGCAGAGGACCCAAGTTCAGTGCCCAGAATCTATGTTAGGTGACTCAAAATCATCTGTAACTCAGGCTTCAGGAGATCTAACACCTTCTTTTGAATTTACAGGCATCTACACTCATGTTCACCCCAAATATTTTTATGTGTGTATGTTTACATATACATAATTCATAATAATAAATATTTTAAATTTAAAAAAATCTCATTTTATGCTTGCAATGATCATTATTGTTATTAACCCTTGTTTTTCTTGAAAGAATGTTGTTCTTTTTTCATCTTTTTTTATTTTTTTAATCTTTTTTATTTTACATACCAATCTCAGTTTCCTCTTTCCCCTTTTCCTGCTTCCCCCTCCTCCGACCCCACCCCCATCCATTCCTCACAGAGGGTAAGGCCTCCCATTAGGAGTCAACAGCACTTCTCCTTATATCTAGGCAGAGCAAGGTATCCCTCCATAGGAAATGTGCTCCAAAAAGTTCAAGCACTAGTAATAAGTTCTGGTCCCACTGCCAGTGGTCCCACAAACTGGCCAAGCCACACTCAAAGGGCCTAGTTTGGCCCTATGCAGGTTTCTCAGCTGCCAGTCCAGATCAGTGAGCTTCCACGTTCTTCGACTGGACTTTGGGAGCTCAATCTAGTGCTCCCTGTAAATCTCTGTATCTGTTTCAATCCCTTACTGGATGAAGGTTCTATGATGACAATTAAGGTAGTAATCAAGCTGATAACAGGTGAAGGGCAGTTCAAGCACCGTTTCCACTATTGCTTAGAATTGTAACTAGGGTCATCCTTGTGTATTCCTGGAAATTTCCCTAGTCTCAGGTTTCGGTGTAATGCCATAATAGCTCCCTCTATCAAGATATGTCTTTTCTTGTTCTCCCTCTCTCTTCTTCCCCCAACTAGACCATCCTGTTCCCTTATGTTCACCTTCTTCATCTCCCTCTACTTTACCCCTTCCCCTCTGGTTCTCTCTTCCCCTTCCAACAACCCTCCCTGTGTGCTCCCAATTTATTCAGTAGATCTTGTCTATTTATTCACCCCAGGGCGATCCATGAATGCCTCTCTTAGGGTCTTCCTTGTTTCCTGGTTTCTCTGGCGTGGATTGTAGGCTGGTTATCCTTTGCTTTCTGTATAATATCCACTTGTGAATGAGTACCAACAATGTTGGTTTTTCTGGGTATGGGTTGCCTCACTCACAATGGATTTTTCTAGTTCCATCAGTTTATCACAGATTTCATGATGTCATTGCTTTTTTACCAATGGGTAGTACTCCATTGTATAAATGTATCACATTTTCTTTGTCTATTCTTCAGTTGAGGGACATCTAGGTTGTTTCCAAGTTCTGGCTATTACAAATAATACTGCTATGAATATAGTTGAGCAAATGTCTTTGTGGTATGAGTGTGGATCCTTTGGGTATATGCCCAAGAGTGGTATTGTTGGATCTTGAGGTAGGTTGGTTCCCAATTTTATGACACACCACCATACTGATTTCCAAAGCAGCTGTACTAGTTTGTACTCCCACCAGCAATGGAGGAGTGTTCCTCTTACCCCACATTCTCTCCAACATAAGCTGTCATCAGTGTTTTTGATCTTAGTCATTCTGTAAGGTATAAGATGGAATCTCGGAGGCATTTTTATTTGAACTTTCCTGATGGATAAGGACAGTGAGCAATTTCTTAAGGGTTTTCTGGCCATTTGATCTTCCTCTGTTGATAATTCTCTGCTTAGATCTGTACCTCATTTTTTATTGGATTATTTGGTATTTTGATGTCTAGATTCTTGAGTTCTTTTTATATTTTGGAGATGAGCCCTCTGACACAGGTGGAATGAACATAGTATTCTTCTGAACTCCTCAAGAAAAATCTTCCACACATATGTCTACATATCCTGATGTGTCTTTTATTCATTCTCTCTTGAGTTGATTCTAGTCACCCCTCAACTCACTACAGTTTCTTTGTTTCTTTGTTTGTTTTGTCTTCTCTACTATCATTTCTAAACTGATAAAACCAAGAAAAGAAAAGGCTCAGTTCCCAATTTCCTTGAACTTTCTGCTGAATTTGGGAGAGTCAATCCTCCTTTGGAAATCCAAACTTCTTTTTTTGGATTTTCTCAATGATATTGTGTACAATATATCTAAGTACTTATACATAGAGTTTGTTCTCTATTTCAAATTTCAATGAGCATCTCAAACTTTTATGCATAAAATGTAAAACTTTATTAATCCAGGGAATTTGCTAAATGAAAATCCCAATAGATTGTAAACACATAGAGAATTGGGAGCATATTTGACTTCTTTTTTAAGCCAACCAAATAACAATCAAATGTAAAGTTGTTTTAACTTCAAGTTTTCTGGTTTACATTTGCATCAATTCTTTTACTGTGTGCTCCAACCCATTAAAATACTTAAACTGATTTATTCCCTAAGCCTCCATGTTCTCATCTCAAACATGTTTGTATAAAAGATATATTCAATTAAATATCTCTTCTGCTTATAAAATTCTATGACTTCCTATCTCAAAGATTCACATCTGGAGTTATTATTCACTAACAAGACTATAAATTATTATTGTTAAGGAAAATGTAAAGTAGTAGAAAGGCTTTTTTAAAAACTATGAAAGTTTTTAAAACAATTAACACCAAAGCAGTTTAAACTAGATATTAGAGATATTCCATTCCTTAGTTTATGTCCAAAAGGGATTAAAGACAAAAAGTTCCCCATCTTTTCACAATATCTAAAATACAGTATCAAAATAGGTCCTCATTAAACAATTAATGTATCAAGAAAATGTGGTCTGTCTACAAATGGGACACTTTTCAAAAAAATAATGCAATCTTCCCACCTTTAAGAAAAAGAATGAAACAAATGACATTGTTTTTTTCATAAAATATGCCCAAACATGGAAAGACAAGTATCTTATGCCTTCACTCAAATGCAGAAATGAAAGTAAATTATACACACACACATATATGTATACGCACAAACATACACATATATAGAGTTTATATGTATATACTCAGGAGTAGTGATGTACATGTTTAATTCTAGTACTTGGGAAGCAGAGGCAGGCAGATCTCTGTGTCTTCAACTTCTAAGAGCTAAGACATCCAGAACTACATAGTGAAACCCTGTCTGTAAATGAAGCGACAACGTAAGTGTGTGTGTGTCCCAAAATAGTAAAAGCACTATTGGAGAAGGGCAAGCAGATTTTTGAGGCAGAGAGAGAGGTGAAATTAAGAGCCTGTCATTTGTTAGGTGGGTGTACTTAAAGGATAATGTCTGCATGTATTAGAAAGGTCACACTGTATTCCATTTATATATATATAAATAATATGTATTAGTTACAATAAAAATACCATTTATAGAGTCACCTCCAAATGAAGACACAAAAATCCACAAAAGTAGAGATGACTATTTCAGAGCAGTTCTGATCTTCCAAGCACCTTCTCAGGATAAAAAAAAAACTCTACATGAAAATAAGAGGAACTTGAAGACAATCTACTTACTTACCCAATTCATTTCTTCTCAGCATGTTTGAAAAACATTAAAGACAGAAATGAAGATAAGACTTGAAATGGGATAACAGAGTGAAATAAATAACTTTAGATGTCTCTTACTGCACCCTAGATCTTCCCCTTTGCTAAGCATCCATAATCTCAATGTATTTTTACAACGTAGCTTCAAAGTTCACACATTCTAGTCACCGCCTTCTGGTAGGCAGTGTTTTGGAAAAGACAAATGAATGTCTTTGCCACATGCACTACAAAATGCATAGTTATTGTCATAGTTTAAAATTCTATTAATGTTCTAAGAAAAGAACTATAATGATTCACAAAATCTTTCATTTGGCTAAAACTCTAGATTCTTTTTACCTCTAATATGGTAAACAGTACCTTTTAATTTCCCTGTTTTGATAGTGGATTCCAAATGTAACTCTTTATTACTGCTCACATATATTATCTATTTGCTCCGGTTTATCAGTCTTTGAAATTGTATCACATACTAGCTGAAGCCACCTCCAGATTAGTTGGCATGCCTTGTATGTGACTACATCATTTTCTTTTAAACCATATAAAGATGGGTTCCTTAGTAGGTATCTGTGATTTTCAAAAGTCAGACCCAGAGCCATTCACCATTCACTTTCCTTTGGTAGTAATTATCCCACGTCAGTATTAACTGCCCAGTTTCCTTTTCCATGTGCATTTAGCTCTTCTATTGCAATATCTTAGGAGTTATTGCAAAGACCTTGTTGAAATCCGGATGATTCAGACAAAGTACAGACCCTTCTGTGGAAGATTTTCTCAGATTCATTTGCATACCTCTCGACTGACTCTCAACTGTAGCCCGGAGACTTCAGTACAAACTCCTAGTGTAGTCTTTACAACAGTGTTCCTTGATAGACACTTGCATCTGTGTCACCTGAATCAACTGTTGAGAAGTCCTCTATTAATGACTTGAAATTCATTTATCACTTTTCTCAGAATATGTGCATAGAAGTTACTGGAAAAATGTTTACTAAATTAATGAGTAACAAAGACTCCCATAGTTTCACCTTACATATGTAGTTTTGAAAAAAATGTTTGCAGCTTTCTCTGAAATTATTGTAGGCAGCAAATTGCTAAAAGTAACTCACAACAGTCTAGGGGAAGAGAAAAGCCAGTTACTTATCTAAAATACTATTTTAGTTTTGTGAACATATGGGCCATGTCAGTTTTGTAAGGAAAAGAAAAATTTATCGTTACAAACAAAACTGCTAGTAGTTGTGATTTCTCCCTCTTTTCCTCCTCTTATGAAACACCTTTGCATTTCTTGATGAAATGCCAGGAACAGTATCGTGTTAACACTAAGAGGGGACTAATACCAGGAGTACCTCCCTTAAAATCACATGAATGACAAAGTGCAGTGAAGTCATGCTGTCTCTGAATATCTGCACTCTCTCACGAGCAAATGCTGCATGAAAACTGCCCTTGCCTGATCCTCATCCATTTTTTCCGGTATGTGTCTTGAGGTCATTCATGTCTTTCTTTTGAGAACCAGAGAGAGATCTACTGTTCCATTGTTGTTGTTAAGCAAAGGTTCATCAATGTCCAAAGGAAGTCAACGTCCTCGCACATAGGTTGAGTAATCAGTTTCTAAGGCAAATCAAAAAATTCAATGGAATGAGAACACAATGACTTTGAATTTTATATAGAATCTTTATTAATTGAACTCTAAGCTAACCCTTGAGAATTTTATTCAGCCTACTACAGAAAGGTCAGTGGAATGCCACAAATCCTCTTGGATTTGTGAATTAGCTTTCAAAAGGCTAATGTTGAGTGAAAATGGAATGAATTCATTTGTACTCCAATAGCAAAGGAAAAATTACTTGTTCATACTCAACCATTTATATTACAGGAAAAACATTTGCAAGGAAAATTGTAAAACTCTTTTTAAAAGTAATGGACACATTGGGAGTTGAACATGTTTCCCATGTTTTGTCATAAATAGCCTAAGTATTTGTTAATTAAAGTTATGAAAATGATTATTTCATTTAAATCTACTATGCCCTTAAAAACCATCTGATGCAATGGTGAAACATAATATTGAGAGCACATTAGAGTACAAGCTAAATTACAAGAAATCCTATGGCATGGTATGAAATTATGGGAGAAGAGGGAGTAGGGAGATGAAATTTAATAAGCAAGTTAAGGTTTGAATTCTGTATCAGAGGCTTAGCAGGTTTCATAAGCTTTAAAGAAAATACTAATGTCAAAAAAAGACAAATGCTCTAAAGATGTATGAAGATAAACTGTGAAATGGTGGACAGACTTGTGTGACTGGGTTTGGGTGGAGTGAAGACAAGACAAAAAGGATGGATGCAGGTGGATTCTGAAGACCGTTCTTTTCTTTCCACATTAAGCTGTGGAAACTTTAGCACGAACATTAAGAAACCTGGGGATGGTCTGTGTTTTTGAAAGGGGAACTGTGTTTCGGAAAACATCAGTGAAAAGAGAGAAAATGTAAAACATGTGATTGTCCCAATGGATGTGACAGTGTGAGCCTGTCCAAGTGGGACTGAAAAAAAACAGAGACTTATTACAAGTCAGAAGTGAGATTTCATTTTCAGATAATGAACGCTGAAGTGGTTTGATCTTAATCTGTGTTCTCCCCATCTTGCTTCCTACTCAAATTCAGATTCTCTTTCTCTTTCTTTCTCTCTTTCTCTCTCTCTCCTTCCCTACCTCCTTCAAACAATTAAAAAACAAAAGAAAAGAAAACCAACTAACAAATAAAGAAAAAAAAACAAAATCAAAAACTTAAAACAAACATAAAACCCCCAAAACATGTATCTAAATAAGATTATATGGACCAAGCAAGTTAAATTTAGAAATAAATGTTTTATATATATATATATATATATATATATATATATATATATGCAACAACAATTAATGGAAAAATAAGACATATTTGAAAGAGCAAGGAAGGGAATATGGGAGTATTTGGATGGAGAAAAGGCAAAGGAGAAATGATGTTATTTTATTATAATATCAAAATTAGAAGAAAAAAATTTAAAAAGAAAGAAATACCCAAACAAAACAAAACCTGTGAAGTCAATTTTGTGTCTCCAGTAACTCCTGCGTATGGGGCCTGCCTTGGATTGTGATTGATATACCAAGTGACACATTATTAAAGAATCCTGTTTTTCTTTTTTCCAGGAATCAATTGCAACTAGCTTCTTGGTTATGAGTGGTATTTTAGTCTCAAAATCTCAGCACTGGGACATTGTCTTGTTTGATCCTGGGTGTTGTCACAGTCTATGTGAATTCCTATGTGTATCAATCCTCTTATAATTGGAAGACTCTGATTCCTTGGCATCATCCACCCTCTCTGGCTCTTACAGTCATTCTATGCCTCTTCAGCTAGAACCCTTACCCTAGAGGGCATGAATTGTATAAAATGTCTCAGTTTTATAAACCTTGGCTGACAAAGAAAAAGATAAACCACTTTAGATTTTAACCTGAACATTCTAAGTCCTAAAAATAATGCTCCACAAATGCACTCATGCACACACACTCACACACAAATACACACACACACACACACACACACACACATGGTCTTCTAGAATAAATTTTAGGGAAAATCTTAAGAAAACAAATATGTACATTTATTGTATGTCCAGTTACATTATTTTGATGATCATTTTTCTCGTTGGAGAAAAGAGAAACATTTGTCCTTCCACAGTCTCCCTGCTTGGAATTGCAAGAACTCATATATCTTTTTAGCCTATCTTGAACCTGAAAGGAGTAGCTGCAAGTTTCCTCACAAGGATCAGTTTTTACTTTGCCTACCTGTGCATATGCTGACACATATAACCTCATTCACAGGACTGGCAAAGGAATAACTATGCATCAGAAACTTCACCCAAACTAATTCCCCCTTAATTAGAAAAAAATAAAGCTTTAAACTAGGTCTTAGCCCTTCATTAATGGGAACAAGAAAATAAGCCCCTTTATTTCTTATTGAGAAAATTACCTGATGCTTAATTCTTTTTCCTTTTATTTAATTCTTAATATCTGGACCTGGGTGGTTGTAGTTCACGCCTTTATTATCAGCACTCAGGAAGCAGAGGCAAGTGAATCTCTGTGAGTTCAAGATCACCCTGGTCTACAAGAGCTAGTTCCAAAAACCGGGTCTCAAAAAAAAAAAAAGACAAAGAAAGAAAGAAAAAAAAAAAACAATCTGCCGTTGCCTTAAGGTATTTTGGAAAGTCAGAATTTGGTGGTTAGGCACTTCTTTTCCAGATGTGTAATTTAGGAGTGCTGGAAGATAGCACATTTCTTCCAGATGTGCAATTTAGAAAGCTGGAAGTGGTTCAAAGTTAGATTGACCTTCCAGAGGGAACCCTAGTCTGGTTATCAACACATAGATTAGGCAGTTCACAACTGCTGAAAACTCCAGCCTTAGAGGATCTGATGCCCACTTCTATCTTCTACATTAAACTATGCATACACACACACACAAGTTGAAAAGAGATAAAGAAGTGAAATTTAAATTCTCTTTCTCAAGGTTGCTGAAATGGTTCATGAATCTACTTTATAGATATGCTGATGCTATAAATTACCTTCAATATATAATTATTTTTAATTTAGAGTAGTGGTAAGACTCCACTTGCCATAATCACATATGACTCTGAATTTGAGTTCTAAGCCAACTCATATTATGCTGTAGATAGAGACAGTTGGGTACATTACCCACAAAAGAATTCCAAAGAGTAATAACTAAGTTTACATCCTTCTCATCCACCCAGTTGCACTAAAATGTGTGCCTCATCACATAAGCCAATGAACATTGATAA
Organism: Ellobius talpinus; assembly: GCA_001685095.1. NCBI lineage: Eukaryota > Metazoa > Chordata > Mammalia > Rodentia > Cricetidae > Ellobius > Ellobius talpinus. Next base: position 15,849 of record LOJH01006513.1, read on the forward strand.
GGGAACACACTGACAGTAGTGAGACTACTGACAGGTGACTTTGATGGTGAGCAAGGCCAAGAGGACAGAGGGCAAGACTTAGGATTCCTCTTGAAAAGTAACAGGAGAGGCATTGGTTTCTCATGCTAGGCCTAGCAACCTAGGCTGTCAGTGAGAAAGATAAGCCTGAAGGCCTGGAAGATGCAAGAGGAGGCCAGAGTGTTTGAAAAATACTACAGACAAGGACATACATGACTTAATGTTCAGTCACAACAGTTTTGTTTACATCTATATCTATGTCCTATCTATCATCTATCCTCAAACTATTGAGAAATTATCCTCAAACTAATTTCTATTGTCTTCTATCTATCTATTCATCTATTACCTACAATTTTATATATCATATATCATATATCTATATCTATCTATCTATCTATCTATCTATCTATCTATCTATCTATC
>LOJH01006514.1:0-20668 GCA_001685095.1 Ellobius talpinus
ATGGGAAGTAGAAAAAGACAAGATCTCCTGAGTAAATTGGGAGCATAGGGATCAATTTACTCCTGAGTAAACTGGGAGAGGGTTGAGGGGGAGGGGAGCAGAGAAAAATATATAGTTCAATAAAAACAATTTAAAAAATAAATAAATAAATAAAGCATAAAAATTATTCTTTAAAACTCAGCTTTTGTGAATCTATGTAAGTGCTCATATGTATATGGAAGTGTGTGAGGGACACAGGCTGTTATTAGACTTCTCCCTCATCGCTTTTCACCTCCATTTTTGAGACAGAATCTCTCACCGAACCTGGAACCCAGAGTTCTTCCTGTTTTTACCTTCCCAGCCTGGAAGTACAACCACCCACCACCATGGCCATTTTTTTTTACCTGGGTTCTATAATATTTAACTGAGGTATTCATGCTTTCGGCAATGCTGTACCAACTAAGCCATCCTCCAAACCCTCTCTCCTTTATATTTTTTGACATTCATTTATTTTTTAGGGTGGACATGCCATAGCGAACATGCAGGAGTCAGAGGACTAATTGCAGAAGTCCATTCTCTCCTCCTGCCATGTGAGTTCTAAGGATCAAACTCACTTCTCTATGCTTGGTGATGAGCACCTTTGCCCACTGACCCTTCATGTCAGCCCCCTATTTTTATAAAAAATAGATTTTAAAATTAACTCTGAAAGGCTTAGTTTTTTTAAACTATGAGTTGTGATCCCACTGTGAGTCCCAAAAATAATTGATAGCAGGGCTGGTGAGATGGCTCAGCAGGGAGAAGCATTGCTGGTAAGCCTGACTGGGTTCGATCCCAGGACCTATATGGTGGAAGGAGAAAATAGATTCATTCCAATTGTTCTCTGTCTTCCACACAGGCATCCCTGGCCCCAACACATCACACCTACACACACACACACACACACACACACACACACACACACACACAAAATAGTTTTAAAAAATTTAGTTGGTAAAAAGTTTTTTAACCAAAATTGTGGCCAAAACATTAATTTAAAATAAAATGTGTTGTGAATCCTGTATATTTCCCACCATGTACTTCTACATTATATCATGAGGCATCATTGCTGTATTGACTTTATTAAACACATAGCATACACGCTGTGTGTTGCACACACACTCATCACATAATGCCAATGTAATCTGCCTAAAATCCAGATTTGAAACCATGGGATATTATAAATTGCTGTGTTTGGCTGTGTACGTTTTCCTGGGCTTATAGAAAACTAATACTTTATTACAGAAAACAAAGATTTTCCTACTGGCATTCCTTAGCATGTAAGTATCAAATCAGTATTTCTTTGGGTTGGCTTGTGTTAGACTGTTTTTAAAGTGTTTGAGTTTGTGGTAGCTTGATGAGAATGTCCCCATAAGCTTGTGTGTTTAAATATTTAGCTTTTATTTGGTCACACTATTTGTGAGGTTTGGGAGACATGGCTTTGCTGGAGAAAGGGGCAGGCTTTGAGAGTTTAAAGACTTGTGTCTCTTCTAGTTCACTCTCTGTTTTGTGTTTAGTATAAGATCTGAGCTCTGAGCAGCTTACTCCAGCCACCACACTGCCTGCTGTCTCTACCCTGCCAGTATGGACTCACTCTCCTGAACCACAAGTCAAAGTAAACTCTTTCTTCCTTAAGTTGCCTTGCTTGTGGTGTTTTATTACCACAGGCAACAACTGGGGCTGGGATTAGGGCAGAATTTCCACCTGTCTCTGACATTTCATACTAAGTATTTTTGCAAAGGAGCATTTTGGTGCTGATGATTATAAAATCAAAATACCAGTCAGCTCTTTAAAAATATTGAAAATGCTCTAGATAGTGTAGTATCAAATAGTCAGCCAAGATTTAATTTTCTATGTAAAAATAATCATGGCTAGAGAGATGATTCAGTGGTTAAGGTGTGTACTGCTATTGCAGAGGACCTGAGTTCAATTCCCAGCACCTACATCAGGCTGCTCATAACAAGTGTAACTCCAGCTCCTAAAAATACAACATCTCTGACCTCTACGGCACTGCACTCACAGCATGCACACACAAACACACACACACACACTTAAAATAAGTATTTAAAAATTAATAAAATCATGAATGATTTTTTTTTAAAAAAGCCTATTCATCTCATTGGCAGGTAAATTTACCTTTGTCTTTGACAGTAAAATTGTGTGTATAGTAAATAATTGCTTTAAGACAAATAATTATCAGTCAATGTTTGATCCATAGACCTATTTCTTATTCCTAGAGTTCTATTAAAATGTCTTGAGCAGAAAGGGACTGCAAGTTGACTAAGGCTGGGAAGAATTCTGAAGCAGTGCGGTTGCCAGACCTTGGTCTCGGTCTAGCAACTTCATGCCTTGCCTTCCGCCATTCATCCAGGCTGGAATTTCAGAGTTACTTTGTGATAGATGTACATCTGATGCAGATTTGCTAATGAATGAATTCTCCTACTTCCCTAGACACTAAGTTTCGGCTGCGTACTGCTGTATCTATTTTGCTTATTAAAACCCTATCCCCAGTTCCTATATACCACCCATCATGAAACAGGCTTTGATGAAATACTTAATAATAAATGAATCCATGTCTACACTCCCACCCCCACCCTGAGAAAGGCATCCATTTTCCTAGCTTCGTTTCTTTTGTTGTGATAAGCACCACGACTACAAGCAACAACAAAGAGTTTATTTCAGCTTATGGATCTTGTCCACTGAAGAAAGTCAGGGCAGGAAATCAAGACAGGAACATAAAGATAGCAACTGAAGCAGAGGCCACAGGGGAACATTAACTACTGGCTTGCTTTCCATGGTTTGCTAAGCTTGCTTTATTATATAGCCCTGGACCAGCATCACCACCTCCAGTGAGCTGGGCCTTCCCACATTAATCATTAATCGAGAAAATGTGCTAGAGACTTGCCCATAGTCAATCTAATAAGACTTTTTTTGTGTCAAGTTAAAACACACACACACCAGGATATGCATGATGCCCACAACTGTCTCTAAAATCTACTTCTGGGTTGGAGAGATGGATCATCATTTAAAAGTGCACACTCACGCCCCCCATGCCCCTCACCTGGGAGAGCTGACTGCCCCTCACCCCTCACTAACGGCAGCACTATGGAGAGCAGGCCCTACACCTCACCTAGGCAACACAGTGTTGCTGACCCTATTAACAGGAATGAGGGTGAGCTGGCCCCAAGAATGTGAGTGTGGGAGGTCTCATCCTGCCCCTCATCTGCTAGACGGTGGTGTGAACAGGAGGGAGATGTCTTTCCCTCCCATACTCCTCCTCATCTGCGGCTGGTGGGAAAGCTGGCCCTGAGGTCAGGAGAAGAGGTAAACTGGCCTAGCATCTCACCACCAGCAGCACTCAGGAAAGCAGATCCTGCACCTCACTGGGGCAACACAGTAGAGCTGACCCTGCTGGGGATGGTGCAGGTGAGCCAACCCAGAGGGCATAAGTGTGGGAGAGCTAACCCCACTTCTCATTTGTCCTACAGTGTGGGGTGGGGAAGGGAGATGCTCCCTTGACCCCCTCAACCTTTGCTGCCTACAGAGCTCAGGAATGCAGGTCCTGCACCTCATTGGGGCAACACAGTAGAGCTGACCCTGCTAATGGAGATATGGGGGAGATGGTTGCAAGAATGTGAGTGTAAGAGACAGAGCTGTGCCCCTCACCTACCATATGGAGATGTAGAAAAGAGAGAAGTCTCCCTGTGTCCCTTAAAGCCTGCGGTAGGTGGGGGAGCCATCCCTGAGGTCACTAGTGGTCCTGCCTCTCACCAGCTGCAACGCTAGGCAGAGTGGCCCCTACACCTCCACTAGGCAACACAGTAGAGCTGGCCCTGGTGGTGTAGCTGTGGGAAAGCCAAACCTGGGGATATGAAAGAAGGAGAATCTACCCCGTCCCTTGCTGCTCACTATATAGGGTGAGCTAGTCGGGCAGCACTGGAGTACTCACCCTGGCATTGAGGATGAAGGAGAGCTGGTGGGCTGACCAACCCAACAACCACCCAGACCCAGAACCAGAGCTATGAGTGGGCCCATCCCACCATCCACCCCATCTATGATTTGCTGAAGCACATGAAGGGGCTGGTCCTGCAGACTGAAAGTTACAGGATCTCCACAACACAGGACAGCAGGATATCCAAGGGGAACCCCTGTGAGGGCCCAGTATTGATGACGCAGCAAAAACCAAAGACCTCGAACCAGAGCAATGATTCAATGCAATGGGCACCCTAAGTAACAATATATGAACTAAAGGACTGTGGGACTCACTGCATCACACTACAGCTTCCGTGATGAGATTTTTCCTTTCTTTTTTTCTCTCTTTACTTTTAAATTTTATCTTGTTTTATCCTGGGGGTGAGGTTGCAAGTGTCGAGGGCAGATAGGAAGTGACTGGGAGATGAGTGGGATCAAGATGTGATGTGTATGATGTGAAATCCACAAAGAACCAATAAAAAGTTAAATTTGAAAAAAAATAAAAATAATATTCCACAACAACAACAAAAAAAGTGCATAGTTGCAAAGGATCACGGATCAGTTCCCAGCACCCAGGGTAAGGAGGCTCGCAACCATCTGTAACTCTAGATAGCACTGGTCTCTGAAAGAACCTATACTCACATGTACACACACACAAAACACACATACACACACAAAAAAAACCCTTAATTAAGGTATTTTTAAATCTACCTTCCATTACCCCCATACCAGGACAACGAACCCAAAACAGTAAGATTACTTCCAAGAAAATCAACTGCTCCCTAATTGCACTTTGGCTATGGATGCTGCTGTTTCTCTCCCATTTCAGCACTTTTCCGACAGTTATTTCAGGTGACACCATTATCATTGGTAGAATTCAATAAAGCGACCTGCTGCCCCCCACCCCGCCTTTATTTTCTACCATCCGTCTTACAGCGGGAGACCATTACCCAGTCAAACAACGTTCAATTTCATCTGCATTACCTCTTCAAGAGAACGCGCAGAGGGCTCGCACAAATGGTTGTGTAGTAAATTTAGTCTGTTAATAGGTTCATTCTTTATTAGGTATTTATTTCGGGAGGCGAAGTCCTAATTAGATCAAGTGGAAAAGCTGAAAAGCTGCGGAAACCCACAGAGATTTTAGAATTCGAAGGATTTGGTGTCGGTCTCAGCTTCTCTTTTTATTTTCTTTCTTCGGTTGACTGAAGAAATACACGCAGTAATTTCCAGCCCCTCAGATGAGGGTTGGAGGTAAAAACCTAAGGACCATTTGTGTGGAGGAAATAGCGTTTGTCTTTCTACTAAGGCAAGTTATCTTGGGCCTGGAATCCTGGGGAAAGGAGCTCTCAGAGCTAAGGGTGAGCGCAATTTACTGCAGCAGAGGAATCTGACAAAGGCGGTGGTCTAGATGTTTGGCCTGAAGGCACAATTCAATTTTCAGCTGTTTCAAAGCTATTATGTCAAAGGCTGTTTGCATAAACATAATGTTGTTGCCTGGGTAATATCAACCAGGCAGGAGAGGAAACATCTGCCCTCTACTGCCCAAAGTAGGAACAGCAGCCTGACTCCCTCACCGTGGCAAACTGCTGATATATATCAATCTATAAATATAAATACATACATAGCCCGCAAATGGCGGGACAGCTCCAGAACTTTGATATTTTTTCTTCTAGTTTTCAAACCAGAAGTGATTATTTGGTTTTGTTTCAGTAGGTTGAGGATGTGAGGAGTTGATTGATGGTGTGGGAATCTGTAAAAAAGCTATTTCCCTTCTGAGAGTTTGTAAAAACATTCCCCTCACGCTCCCGTCTGCCCTCCCACACATGCACATACATATTTTTATTATTATCACATTGATATTTAATATGTGTTTTTACCATAGGAAGGAGAAATAGGCAGTGACTCACAGGGGAAAAAATCAATACATTTGAATGCTAAAAATGTCACCATAAAAAAAATAATATTTATGAGGGCAAGAGTGGGACGGGATGTCTTCTCAGTTTCACACGGAAATGTATGCACTTCCTCTGCTTCTCTCTTTGTCCTTTCCGGGGGAGGGGGAGGGGAACCTTGGCTAAGGGCTGCGCTCAACATTTCACTCTGAGAAAACCAAGTGTAACGCTTGGATGCTCCTCCTAAACACAGATGGGCTTTGGTGAGAAATGACAGGAGCCACTCTGGGCAAGGGTTTTTAGGAGTAGGATGTTGCTTGAGGAACGGGGCCCCTGACAGAGAGGGGGGTCAAGTGTGAACAAGTGGAAGAGGTGTTGAGCGCACACTGACACACGGCCAACAGAGCAGACCAGTCCAGAAACACATGTGGAAGAGAAGACCACATTGCCGATGACAGTGACCCCACTTGCCAAGAGCCAATTCGCAGGTGGACGCTAAGCTAATGTTCTATATCCAGAGGTGTGTCTAAAGGCTTTATTCCAAAATGTCCAGGCTCGGTTTATCACTGAACACAAGTTTTACCCTAGAATCCGGTAAAAAGCCATCGCATAAAAACGGAACAGCTGGGGGTAGGGAGACAGCTCGGTCAGGAAAGTACTTCCCACGCAGACATAAAGGCCTGAGGTTGGCTCTCTAGCGCCCCTTTGAAGAGCTGGGTACAACAGCACATCCCAGCACTGGGGAGTGGAGACAGGCAGAGGCCAGAAACTCTCTGGGCAGCCAGCCTAGGCAAATCAGCGAGTTTTAGGTTCAGGGTAAGAACCAGTCCCAAAATTAAGGTGGAGAGAATTTGAAGAAAGCATGCACACGTACACCACACAAACACACACGTACACACACAAACACACACAAAAAAACCCCTGAAAAATATAAATAGATCCTGGAGTTTACAGGCAGAATTTACAACACTATGGAATTTATAGGTCAGTGAAAGGGACCAACATTTATCAGATAAAACAATCAAGTTAATTTAAAAACAGAGATTCCTTTCAAATGTTGGGGGCTGAATAATATGACCCCATTAGGCAGGGGTCATATAATTTTAAGTTTTACAAGCAGAGGAAAAGTTAAGCGTTACTTAACAATTCAGGACTTGCCAGTGACATCTTGGATCCTTCGTAGATAAGTTTACTTTCTGAGACCAGGCAGGTTGAGTTCAAACCTTAGGCCTACCAGTGGCCATCTGCCTAACACTGTGGCAAGATTCTTCATCTTGCTGCGCTTTGATTTCCTTGTCTGCAAGAGTGGGAGTGATAATAGAAACAGCATCTGACCTATGTGGTCACCTGCGAGGATCACACAAGAAAACCTGGTATGTCTGGGATGCCTTGAACAGTGCCTGAAATCACGTGAATGACCTCTAAATGCTGAGTGAAATCCCCACTAAGTACCCATGGCAACAAATAGGAGGGTATATTAGCGCTGCCCTTATCATCAACCATAGCTTTAAGATGAACCACACACCCATCTCCATCTGCATATTGAGACGAGAGCGCTTCTCAGGGACTCTAGTCTAGCTAAAGAGTAGGCTAATTCTACACATCTACTGGCATTTATTAGCAAAGTCTTTGTATTAGGACTCTTCAGAGCTGCACTATGTGGGAAAAGATAAATAGATTACAGAAGGCAAGGGCTTCTCCGGTTTCTTCCCACATTCCCAGTGGTTGGCCTCACCCACCCACACAGAAACAGAAATTCAGGGCTTTGGTGACCTCACATCTTCTCAGTTAGTATATTAAAGGATAGAAAGGAAGAACAGAATGGCAATTAGGGAAATGACTTTTGGAGTCAGGAGAAACTGGGCTTAAATTCCATCTCTACCCTTTCCTTACATGAGATACTGGTTGGGAAGGTTAGATGCTCTAACCTTCTTTTTTATTGGTAAGATGGAGTCTGTGATAGCATTTTCCTTACAGATTTGTTGAAGGAATACACTATGATAATAGAAAAGGTTCATAATGTAATGATACTACAAGAACTGGAGACACAGCTCAGTGGTACAGTGTGTATTATATGCAAGGCCTTATGTCCAATGACCAAAAATAGATAATTAAATCCCAGTGTTTGCATGCAGACTGTGTCAAGATCCTTCTATAGAATTAGTTCTGCTTCACAACAACCTAGCCCAAAGATTCCATTAGTCCCATTGAACAGATGATGTTTGGAATAACTGATAATTTGATAACATCATACAATTTCAAACCATGTCTGATTGGGCATGGGCACAGTGTTCTGGTATTGTTTTTGCATCATGAACTTCTCAGTGACTCAGACTGTTTTGTGTTTCTGATGTTCTTAATTTATGAGCAAAACTAAGCAGGATGAGACACTGTTCTCCCCTTCATGGAGTATTTAGATGTATTGCTTAGACAAGATGTGGGCATTTGTTGAGTTATTGCTCTCATCCCCGCAGTATTCAACTTCCTCCCTTACATTTGACTTCCAAAAGCCCCATTTCTACTACTCAACATTAACATTATTTTCCATCAAAACATTAGTTCGGAATTCCAAAGAGGAGCCAACGTGATTAGAGTTAGAGGTGAAATTATACACTGGCCACTCTGAGTAAGAGCTTGCCATAGAGACTTGGTGTTTTCCACTCAATATCCAGACATCCTTCTGTGCTTATCATCAGCATTGCAACTTTACTCTGGAGCCACCAACCCTCAGTCAACTTGCTTTGAAGAGAATTGATTCTATTCCAGGCTGTGATAGGAGAATGTAGAGAGAACTAATGTTGACTTAGGCTTGCCCAATCAAACCAGCGATTCTCTAATCTAAGCTATTGGTTGGGAGATCAGAACACTGAAGTTTTGCTTGCGACTGGTAAGAAAACACCATCATGAGGTCTGTTGGGTTGGATAGCAAGGAAGGGGTTTCCAGGATGCTCTGGTTTCCTTTCTGCTGCAGTGATAAAGCACTCTAGTCAAAAGCAATTTAGGGGAGGAACAGATATATTTGGCTTATACAATCAGGACACAGTCCATCACTGAGGGAGGTCAGGACAGAAACTCAATCAAAAGCTTGAAGCAGAAACTATGAACGAACATTGCTTGTTTTCTCCTTTTCTCTCTCTGTCTCTCTCTCTCTCTCTGTCTCTCTCTCTCCCTCTCCCTCTTCTTTCTCTCTCTCTCTCTCCCTCTCTGGCTTACTCACAGGCATATGCTTAGCTTGCTTTCTTACATAGACCAGGACCACCTGCCTAGTGATGGTGACACCCACAATGGGCTAGGACCACTGCATCAAATTAACAATCAAGACAATTCCCCCACAGGCATGACTACAGACCAATGTGACAAAGACAATTAATCAGCTGAAACTCCACTCTGCTGATTTTAGCATGTATCAAGTTGCCAATGCTAAGTTGTCCACAGGCCATCGTAAGGACCCTGGGAATAAAGCCAGCATGACAAGAGGCAGATATGAAAAATGGAAAGAAACCAAGATGTCGTGACATCTGTTGAGTTGGTGGTCATGACAGTTATGAAGTATACCATGGGAGAAAAGAAAAATGTTTCTTTTTCCATGCAAATCCAAGCAAGTCCCTTCTCCGATTAATCTGGTATTTATTAGAGATGCATCCTTTGCAGCCAAATCAAGTACTTGTATTATTAATAGCAGCTACAGACTATATTCACTCTTGTCTGTTTCTCATACCTGAGAAACATCTCTCCAGAGTTGGTAGTAGTCTCCAAAGAACAGATTAACAAAAGCTTATAGCAAAACCTGAGATTAAGCCAAACAAACCCCACAAACTTTACCCCAACCATGAAAGGCATAATGTCGACCTCAGCACCCAATAGGTATCCCTTCTTTCTCTGTCCATTCTATGAGGTCACTCAAGAACAGGACTTGAACAAGTTGGATCAAAACTTGTAAGCTAACTTGTTAGTCCCAAAGTAATGAAGTTGAAAAAAAGTAAATGCTAAAACATCTTCCTTTCTGGGACAGTAGAACCCTAGAGAAATTCACCTCATGTTTTCCTTTCTAGTATTGTTTATCTCTTTCCCTCCTCTGTATTCAAATTCCAAGCTCTGTGCTTTCTTGACCAAGTAACTGTAGAAGTGAATCTTCTCTGGACTTTGTCTTCAAATGCCTACACTGATAATGGAAACTGTTAGCATGTGGCTATTTCATTTTGGACTCCCTAGAATAATTGAAATATTTGAACCAGCATTTGACCCATGGGAGATTACTCATTAAAAAAAATCTGGATTCTTCTTGAAAAATTAGAAGATCCAACAACACAAAGCAGCGTGGGTGGGATAAGGCGGAACTTTATAGCCCCCTCTAGAAAGGAAATATGTTCACTAGTCCACTGAGCTCCTACCAACTGCATGGCTCACGCCTACCTAACCTCCACACCCATTTGGGCTTGCAATTCTTGGCCTCTCCTTAAGGAGGACAGTATACCTGGAGTCCTGAAGAGATAGGAGCAGATGGTAAAATCGCTCTAAAGGAACCTAGAAGAGAAAGTCTCAAATGACGAAGAAGGTCCTGAAGATCAAGAGAGAAGATAAGAGACCTTTGGAGAGAATGAGAGCAGAAAGCCAATCGGACTGGCAGTTCCACAGCGTTGGTTCCATGTGAGCCAAGAGTGGCTATGGAGGTCTCTGCTCTGACAGTGACTTTCTTGGTTCCATTATGACTCAAAATGCAGGAGAGCAGGAAAAATACCAGGTGATCTGGATTAATGGACACCCTTGGAGTCAAGGCACACTGATAGACCTTTTCCTAAGACCCTCCCAAGTCCTGTGACTCTACTGTGGTCCCCTTAAAGCTTCTGGAGAGAGAGAAAGAGAGAGACTCTCGAGGACTACGCAGGATTGAACTTCTAGCCTAACAGGGACATGAGGCCTTGAGCTGTTTTGAAGAGAAAAACACTGCTTCTTAAATACATGAGACTAAAAGCTGATGTTACATTAGAATGCTCTAGAAAGCCACAATACTGCCTACACACACACACACACAATCTTTTTTTTTAATTTGGATTTTTGTTTGTTTTGTTTCAGTGGGTTTCCTCTGATGGCTACTCCTGTTTGCATTGTTTCCATGATTACCACAACTTTGACCTAGAGAGGCCTACACTTGACAGTGTCTTTAGACTCAGGATGCTTGGCCATTCCTGTTGCTCTGATGGGGACCCTGTGATCCAGAGATGGAGCAGGAGTCAACACACCCCTCCCATACCAGAAGGAGGCCAGATGCTAGCTTCTTAGCTGACAATAAAAGCTCACTTGAGGCAAGGTGGGAAAGGACTACCTGGGAGCTCTCCAGTGTCTCCACTTGGCTGTCAAGAGCGCCAGCTTTCAAATGGAACAGATCAAGTTCAAGCCAAGGCTCTGCCCCCTACCCTTTCTTATTTAAGAAGCCTCAGCACCCCATCTCCCAAATTTATCAGAGATATTCCAGGAGATCAAGCATAAAATGTATCTCTGCTTGTTCACAGTAAGAACCTAACTGGAGGTTAGTTAGCCTTTAAAATAAGAATTCTTGTTATTAATGGGAAACAGCCCAGGCCCCCTGGGAATTCACAATGCGAATAATGAAGCCAGCTAAATCAACATCTACCCAGTGATTTCATCTATAGAACATACATTTAAAAAAGTACAGCAGACCCAGTGCCAGCATGCGGCCATTCCAGACTTAGTCCAATCCAAAGTAAATATAGGTTTGCCTTCTCTGTCCCCAAGAGTCAAAACTTGCTTGTGCTCAAGGAAAATGGAGGACACTGTTTTATAGGTTTGCACATGAAAACTGTAAAAGCACAACTAACAGTTGTTCCAAAGAACAAAAGAAAATCAAGCAAAATTATCCAAGGCAATTCTTCCAGTGGAAACAGAGAGTTAGGCCAAAGCCAGCAGATGCAGTTGTGGAGACCAAGGTTCAGCATTTTGTTAATCTCTTTGTTGATGTATTAGAGTATATCCTCCTAGCTGGACATCTAATATTTCATGTGTCCTTTGATGTCTATGGTCTCAAAAGAAGCTCTGTCTGTCTGAAGTACCTTTAGGTCCCCTGAACCTTCTGGTAACACTCCTGCCTCCAGTTTAAGCCTGTTAAATGTTCCCTTCACTTGAGACTTTACCCTTCTCATTCATCTGGAAATTGTATTTCCTCAAAAGTAGCTCAAGGAGCAAAGGAGGTTGTCTTCATTCAAATCTACATTTTATACTGGCTTTTCAGATTCCTGTGAACAAACAAGACAGTAGGCCTGCCTCAAGAGTGAAAAAAAAATTGCTAGCCGATTATACCTGGGGTTGTGGTTCAGGGGTCAATCAGAAGATGAACCATAAACGCAAGGCATAAACCTCACCAGTTTAGGAGCCAGATGACAGAACAATATGTCCTACAGCTCTGCCTAAGTGCCTTAGCTAGGCAAAGTCCTAGACAGAGGACTATAGAGAAAGCCAAGGGGAGAAGTCATGGACTACAGGCAACACCACTGGTAAAGTTACTTGGCCTTTGTGTCTTGTACCATACAAACATCTATAAGATATCAGGAAACTTCTTTGAATTAACACATAAGATCCCCTAAATACCTTTATTTCTTTAAAACATCATCTGGAATAGCTCAAGTCTCTGTGATCTAAATAGGATTGTCTCAAAATCCAATTCTTACACTGTGGAGAAAGCCTTCCATCTCCTGGAAATTCCTGTGTTTTCCCGGAGTTTAGGTTTCTTTCCCCATTAGCTGGCTCCCAAGTCCAGGGGAACAACTCTACTAAAGGGATCCAGAGAGGAAGTTCAAGCCCTCCCCTGGTTGAATCTTCTCAGAAAGTGCCTGATAAGGGTTGGGTTTGAGAGTACAAAAAATAACACATGTTCTTCAGCAAGCCAACTTAGACCCCACAGTCAATGACCTCTTTTGATGGAGCCTCTGGGTTCAGCATTGCTACCCATGACCTTACAGTACACATAACTCTTACTCAACGCTAGTTATCCCAGCCTTGGGTGTGATAGTTGTACTGCTAGTGTGGTTGTGTATCTTAGTTCACAACACACAAAGAAGCTAAACAAAAGCATAAAATTCCAGTTCTCATTCCTATCATAGCTCAGTTGAATGATGAGTACAAACTCAACAAAAGCACACTTAAAAGAGAAATGCCCATCAAGGTTGATCTTGGTGTCAGGGCAGGAGGTCAGAATAAATGGTAAAGGGATGTGGAAGTGACCAAATGCTTTCTAATTGAACTTAAGCCCTGCTTGACATGAGAAACACATGCGTGGTATTGTGAATCTGGCTGAGACCCATGGCTATCAAGCTCAGGAGCCCCAGGGGGGGTGAACCTCCTCCTATCATTCTGCTAAATGGACACAGCATCCAACTGTCCTCTAAGTCTGTATCTCTCTACCCTAAAATGAGTGCAGCTCTCAGACCTCAGCAGAGGTTTTTGGTCAGTGAATGATGGTGAATGCAGATACCTGGAACTCCTCAAAGTGTGGAGACAGTGCCAGCCACAAATGAGACATCATACCCCTCCCCAAGGATCAGTGACCAGGCAGAAGAGAAAGATTTTTAAGACCCAGAAGTCAAGGAGGATCAGAGCAGAATGGTTTCTTCCAACAGCTCTCAGTAGCTATGGCCGCTTACATGTGCTCCAGCCAGCAAACGTTCTGACATAAAATGCAAAAGGGTTCATGAGCCCCCACTGCTAATTGAGGAGCTTTGGACACTTAGAGGCTTCAGGAGGATGGAGAAGTCAGCTTTACTTAAGGACGTGGCTACTGGTAGGTTGACCATGATTTAGTGGATGGCTCCGTACCCAGGAGTATATGGGCAGTACGAATTGGATCCCATGGGTTATTTTTTTTTAAAGAGGACAAGAAAAATGAGAGGGGTAAAGAGGTAGGAAGGAATCTGAGAGGAGCTGGCAGGGGGATGGAGATTTAGAGTGAATATATCCAAAATATCTTGCATAAGGTTTTAATAGAAAATAAAAATTTTAAAGGTAATTGGATAGCAGTAAACCTCTGGGAGGAATCTAGATTGAGTGTCCTTCCCAGCCTTCATTTAAATTGATACTGCAATTAAAAAATAAAATAAAAACTAATTGTCACACATCATAGAGTGCCTGCCCATGGAAAGACCTTGGGAAGACACCAAATGATGAGTAAACAAACCCATACTTTGTGTGTCTTAGGTCAGAATACGATGTATAAATGTGTTTCTTATGGTGTTTCTTATAGCTGTTTTTCTCATCAACTACACAACTGCCCCTGTCATATCAGATTAGCGGCACTCTAAATCTTAGCAATTCAAACTTGACAGACCCAGATGGTGTCTCAGAGCCCATATTCTTAACCAGGAACTTATGAATAGGCTAAAAACAATCTGAGAAATCCCTTTACATATATATTCAAACCGTGACATTCACATGAGAGTATGCAGCGTCTGAGTTTCAGCTTCTGGGCTTCTCCTTCAAAGGGTGACCGGTCACACCCATCTGCCTGTGACTGTCCTGGTTTACCCTAAAAGTCCTACATTGTGCAGATGTCCAAAACCCCCGTTAACTGGATGGTTGGTTACAGCAATGTAAGGTTGCCAGATAAAATTCGGAATGCAAAGGGCAATTTGAACTTCAGGTAAATAATGAGAAACCTTTAGTATAAGTATGCCCTGATCCATTGTTACAGTTAATTTAAGCATGCTGACACATAACTGTAATCCCAGAACTCCGAAGGCAGAAGGATCATCACAAGTTCGAGGCCAGTCTAGCATATATAGTGAGTTCTAGGATAGCCAGGACAGCATACTAAGACCCTGTCTAAATAAAAACAAACTATTATTTGTCTAAAATATTTCTTTAAGGACTGAAGAGATGCCTCAGCAGTCAAGAGCACTTGTTGCTTTTGCAGAGGGCCAGGGCTAGATTCCTGGAACCCTCATGGCAGCTCACAACTGTCTCTAACTCTAGACCCAGAGGAACTGATACCTTCTTCTGACCTCTGAAGGCACCAGGCACACATATGGCACATAGGCAACTATGCAGGCAAAGCAATCAAACAAATAAAATAATAAATCTAAAAATAGTCCACGTTTAAATTGGTGTCCTGTATGTGTATCTTAATAATTTAACAACCCTATCCATATATTATAATTAACAAAAAGAATAGTATATTGATAACAGTAGCAATAACATTAACTAGCAATTACTGAATGTTTCCTTTGTGTTACACTTATTTTAACCCTAAATGCATCACAGCAAGTTTGCCACTATTTCCCTTCTATGCATGTGGTGAATACAAGTTAAAGCGGTAAAATGAATTATCCGATACCATATAGTGAATGACAAAGATCAAGGGAACATCTATGAAAATCTAGACTACAAAAGGAGAAAGTTAGGGCTAGTGAAATGGTTTCCCAGGTCTCGTAGCTAAATCTAATGACTTGAGTTCGATCCCCAGGACCTACACAGTGGAAGGAGAGAACCAACTCCACAAAGTTACCATCTGCTCTCCACAGGCACACGGTAGTGTGCACACGGCATCCCCTGACAACACACACACACACACACACACACACACAAATAAACAAGTGAAAAATAGAGGGAAAGCTATATCTAAAAATGTCAAATGTATCTGTTTGCCATCTAGATTCTCCTTCCCACTCTTGAACTCAGAAACCCATCCTGAGCCCCTGAGCATCTCGAGCATCTCCTCGGAGCTGCGCATGAAGACTTACAGACACAATGCACAGCCTCACTGCTGGACCAGCATCCTGTTTCCCAATCACTACTCTTACTCCCCCACTTTTCTCACAGGCATTATCAGCATTGCCCTGAAGACTCTCAGCCCACAGAGTTGACAGTGGCTCCAACAGCAGCTGAAATCATTTACCTCCCAGAGCAGCTTCCTGTTCCCCTAAATCTGTTACCACTGTGACCAAATATCCTGTAGTTTGTACTGGGATTCACTTGGAGGTAACTGACAGCCTGGAACTAAGGAAGTGCAAGGCTACAGGAAGTACAGTGCTAAAAAAAATGGGAACGTCTCTGGAAAAGCAGGAAGAGTTGATCGCCTACCACTCCAACAGATCGACATGCACTTTTTAGAAAATTATGCATGTGGGAAGGGAACTGGACAGATGACTCAGTGGTTAAGAGCACCATCTACTCTTTCAGAGGACCTAGATTTGACTCCCAGCACCCACATGGTGACTCACAGTTGTCTCTAACTCCAGCGCCAGTGGATCTGGTGCTGTTTTCTGGCCTCTAGGTGCTCTAGGGTTGTATGTGATATGTAGGCATATATGCAGGCAAGATATCCATACCCATAAGTGTGTGTCTGAAGGAGGATGTTGGGTGACTTCCTGAAGCACGTTTCAGCTACACTGGATGGTCAGTGAAATGCCAGATCTGCCTATCTCCACCCTCAAATGCTAGGTACACAAGTACATGCAGCTAGTTCTTTTTACATTGATACTGTGCATCAAAATTCAAGTTACGCTGGTATGGCAAACTTTCTCACCCACTGTACCATCTTCCCAGCTTCAACACAACTGTTCAGTGAATAATTTCTAATCTGATCCTTAGGAAAACCTGGGACACAACCCATTGTACAGTCAAGGGAAAACAAACCCCAGTACCGCCCAGCAATTATCCAAGTTACACGGTTGTGAGCCACAGAGCTGAGCCTACCTATGTCTCCCTATAAAGCAAGCTGAGAAGTGCTTGACATCCTGGGTTCTTGTGCTGGTTTGAATGAGAATGGCTTCCATAGGCTCATATACTTGAATGCTTAGTCCTCAGCTGGTGGAACTGTTTGGGAATGCTTAGAAGGTAACCTTGTTGGAGCCTCAATGGGGGGGTGAGCTTTGAGATTTCGTTAGCTCATGTCATTCCCAGTCAACTCTCTTTGCCTCCTGGTTGTTTTTTCAAGTAGTTCTCAGCTACCATTCAAGAACCATGTTTGCCTGTCCACTGCCAATGCTCCCTGCCATGATGCTTGTTTGCTATAACCTCAAATTAAACTCTTGCTTCTAAAGGCTGTCTCGATTATGGCATCTTGCCATGACTCAGCAATTAAGAACAAGTCCTGTTCTTACAGTGAACCTGAATTCAGTTCCAAGCACCCATATCAGGCAGTTCACAACCATCTATAACTCCAGCTCCAGGATATATATATACACACATGTTCCTTCTGCTGGCACCTGCAATCACTTGCACATGCCTGGACACAAACACACACTCATGATTAAAATAACAGAAATAGTGAGGCCATCTCTTTAAACCATGCACCATAGAACTGGTGCTCAGTGCTGATTCACTAACGGAGACATGCGTCTTGGTTGCTGAAACTATTAGTGTGCGAACAGGTTTCTGCTCTGACATGAGCATGAGCCCCTAAAGTTGAAAAGATTCCCCCTAATGTCTTCCTTCAGCTGGGAATACAGCTCAGTGGTAGAAAGATTCCCTGAATCAAAAAAAGAAAGAAGAGAGAGGACAAAGAGACAGACAGACAGAGATAGAAGAAAAAGGAGGAGGAAGGACAGTAGGTTTCTCACCTAGGATACTCTGAGTCTGATCCCCAGTTCTGCATAAAACTAAGTATTATGGAACATACCTAAAAAGCCAGCCCTTCTGAAGTGGTAGCAGGAAGTTCAAGGTCATCCTTGAAGACAAAGAGTTCAAAGTCACCCTAGGTTATTTGAGACTCTGTCTCAAAATAATGATGAACTTTGAAAGTCCTTCTTTACTCTTATAATTTATCAGCCAGTTATATCAATGTTTTCCCTAAATATTTGTAAAAGCTCTATTTTACAGAATCATTGCAAAACTGTAGAACTTTTAAGAGAAAACGAACAAACAAACAAACAATCTCCATTTTCAGTCAGGTATAGTGATACATGTCTGTAATCCCAGCACTCAGGAGGCTAAGGGCACGAAGCACTCAGGAGGCTAAGGGCACGAAGATTACAACAAGTTGGAGGCCAGCCTTCACTACATAGTAAGTTCAAGGTTAACCTTGGCTATATAGCAAGACCCAGTCTCAACAAAAGAACAAAACAAAAGCTCCATTTTCAGCTTTGATTCTCTTGAGTGCCACAGTCTTCTGGTTCTAATCTGTGCCCACTTGGGCTTCCTCCCTTAGCTGATGGTAAATTGCATCTTTCTAGAGCTGTAACAAGCACAGGTGAGTGAGGTTTAAACAGGAAGTTCCCCTGACTCCACCCCACTGAGTAATGCAACCGACACAGAGACTGAATCAGTTTCGTTCAGCATTTCCTTCCGTATCTGATTAACAGAGATGCCTCATGAAGGACACCCAACGTATCAAGTGATCGACATCAATTCTACCCTTTCTTGTTGCTCCATTATCTGACAAAATTACTCCATGTCCTCAAACTGACCTTGTAAGTCGGACTGCATTCTGGGTCTTGGTTGATAGTCATTTTTAAGACCAGTATAATAACCCTAATTTTTAAAAGTCTACAGACTATTTCACAACCAGTTTCGGAGAGAAAGGTGTCCCAAATCAAGGAATCTGAGAACCGGAAGGAACTCCACACCAGAAGCCAGCAGACCTGGAGACCAGATTGGCCATCCAGTAGCTGTGGGTCTTTTAGGAAAAGAAAGGGCATGGGGCATCTGAATAACTGCTGCCACTAGCATGCTCTGTATTAAACTCTTCCCACGGATTATTTTTGAATGAAATTTCTTTCCCAAGAAGTTATCTCCACCCAAATTCTAAAAACTGAATGCTTGGAAACCTTAAACATTTGACCCAAATCGTACCCACTAGAAAGGCCAAGACAAGGCCAAGACCATGTCTGTTGGGCCAGAAAGCACAGGTTTGTCTCCATTTTCCTGCCACCAGCAGCTTGCCTCTTATGAGACGATGACTTAAAATTCAGGGAACAGAAGGGATGTCTCAGTGCACAAAGCATATGACTGGCTGAGTGAATAAAGCCCTTACTCTGAGAACATGAGAACCAGAGTTCCAATCCCAAACCTCCACTTAAATGTCAAGAACATGGCAGCCACCAATAATCCCAGCACTTAGAAGACAAAAACCGTGGGTTCCTGGAGCAAGCTAGCTAGCTCGACTTGCCAAATCAGTTAGTTCTGGGTTCAAATGAAAGACCTTGTCTCAGCACCTGTGGTGAGAGGCAATCATGGAAGATACCAACCTCTGGACTCCACACACTATCCATGTGCATATAACTACACAAGGGAATATACACACACTCACATACTCACACACACATATACCATATATGCAAAAAACTATTTTAATAAAATTTTCTAAATTGTTTCTTTCAATCGGTCTATCAGACCCTGGGACCACTGAGCCTCACTTGAATCAGACCACACCATCCACCAAAGCTCTCCTTTCCCTTCAGGAGGAAGGAGGAGGTCATAGAAGTGGTGCCTTTTATGGTTTCAGGTCTGTGATGTGGTGGCAATGTGTGCTGAGGTGAGAGAGAGAGAGAGAGACAGAGACAGAGACAGAGACAGAGAGAGAGACAGAGAGACAGAGAGACAAAGAGACAGAGAGACAGAGAGACAGAAAGACAGAGAGAGAGGCTACTCAGGAGCCCTCAAAGAGGCAGCCAGAGTGCTCATGCAGCCAGCTTCCCATCTTTATCCATCTGCCACATTAATATGCTAATTGTGAGGGAAGGTATGTGGAACTAATTCCATGTATCTAGGGAGTAAAGGCATCCAGGTGACACCAAGATACCAAGGCACTGAAAGCTGTGTTACGATGTGACTTTGAGGGTGCCTGGGCAGGGTACCAGCGGAAAAGCATCTTCCGTTCTGACTCCTTCATGGGTCACTCATTTCAGACAGCCTGACAGAAAGCAAGCTCTTCTCCCAACATCTTCCTGGTGTTGGCATTCCCCAGTGCCTGGACCACACTGGCAGCCTTCTCCATCCCTTCAGGGACCCATCGACAAGCGGTAACCCTAATGCCTTGAGGTGGGTAAATATGTTTTCACAACCCCCACCCAGCATGGAAGGGTTGGCTGGTTTGAATACACTGGGCACAAAGAATCTTGACTAATTGAATCATCTAGCGAAGGACAAAAACCATGTCTATCCGGGACGTGATGATCTGAGATAAGCTGCCAGGCTGTGTGGGAACAAAGGGATTGGTGGCATGTTAGTGATTACTTCAGGGGACAGCACATCTGCCAGAAAGGTACTCAAAGTAGAACTTTCTCACTGTGAACTTGTCCTTTGCACTCTAGACTCACGTGTAGCCCGTGAGACAAAATATAGGCTCACCCTTACATGTGTTTATGTGTGCATGGCTGTGCACGCAGGGTATGGAGGCCAGAGTATGATCCCAGGTGTTGTTCTTCAGATGCCATCCACTGTTTTATTTTTTTTAAACAGTATTTCTCCCTGGTGATGTGCTTGCCAAGTAGGCAAGATTGGCTGCCCAGTGAGCCCCAGGGATCCCACTGTCTCTGCTTCTCTGGCACTGGGGTGACAAGTGCACACAGTCCCACACAGCTTTTCTTAGGAGGGGTTCTAGGGATCAGATTCAGGTCCTCTTGCTTAGGAGGCAAGCACTTCCCAGCTGAGCCATGTCCCCAGCCCCCATGATTGCATTTTTTCCCAAGTGGGGGCATTCTTGGCTTCCTCCTTTTGTGTGATTCCTTTACCAAGAACAAGCCTCATATATTAACAAAATTATACATTTTTACCAGCGTGGTTTAAATTGCAGGGTCCTCCAAAGTCCTCCTGTCTTATGTCCCATGCTACCCACCCACCTA
>LOJH01006514.1:20816-32329 GCA_001685095.1 Ellobius talpinus
ACTGTATTGTCTAGAGATGGCTTGGAACTCTCTAATATGGGAAACATGATGTACTTGATATGTTAGCAGAGAGGGCAAAACTAGAGTCAGGGAGGAAGATTGTGAGGGGTTTGCTAAGGAACTGTCCCCAGGAGAAATTGTTAAGGCAGATATAGGAAAAAGGAAGCTGATGCCTGATTCCTAGCAAAGTCCCCCCAAATTCTATTGGAGAGGCATTTAAGCTGATTCCTCAAGGAACCTAGAGGGTAAGCTATCTACTCCCAAGTTCCTCTCCACTACAAGCAAGGGAGTCAGACTTCTGCCAAGTTAGCTAGCTCATTGGTCACAGAAAGCTACTTGTGGTGAAGAAAGTCTTTTTATCTCTAACTGAGAATTTGGGCAAAGCCACTCCAGGAGCCAAATAAAGTTCTTCAAAAGGTAGGTGGGGCAAGTCATAAAGTCAAAAGCAACCAGAAGAGAGGACGTGAAGTAGATCCAGAGGGACCTGAAGGGAGCCTCATAAGGTCTGCCACAAGCAGGAGGCTGCAAGCAGACACCTGCACTGGGTGTCTTAGCTTCTCTTCATGTGGCTATGAAAAACACTCTGACTAAAGCAACTTAAGAAAGGAAGGGTTTGGGTTTTTTTTTCTCATCCTTCATGGCAGGGAAGTCAAGCAGGGGTGGGAGGGAGCCTGAAGCAGAGGGTCACATTGCACCCACAACCAGGAAACAAGAGAGCAATGAACGCATGCTGTGTCTCTGCTCTTTTCTCCATGTACACAGTCCAGGACTCAGCCAGGGAATGGTGATGCCCACAGAGGGTGGGTCTTCCCCCTGTAAATAACATAATTGAGATAATCCCCACAGTCACGCCCAGAGGCCCATCTCTTAAGTGATTCCAGATTCTGATGAGCTGACAGTTAACACTAACCAGCATGGTGGGTTCACCTAAAACAACCAGACTAACTTATAAGAGAGCAGAATCCACAAAAGAGAGACTTCCATTTGAGGGTAAGAACATGGATGTAAAGTCATCATAGCCCTGGAGAATCAGGCAGGCAGAGTTTGATGCCAAAACTATAATGAGTTCGAACAGGGGGACTCATCTCTTATTATTCATGCCTCAAACTTTTCTGGGGTCTTCATGTCAGATGCTAGACAAAAAACTTAATGAAACAGACAGTGAAGGTATCAGTTCTTAAAGAGCTTCCTAACTGTTTGGGGGAAAGAAAACACGGAAATTCAGTAAACCAAACTAGATGAGGTCAAACAGCATCACATGTTGGAACATAGGAATACAAAGGAATGACAAAATAAATAGCGATGGTGTAGGTGGGGGCTGTTATCCATAAGAGCCTTCTCTCGATGTCATTTGAACAACACACTTGAATGAAGTGGGGAAGATGGCCCATACAAAAATCTGTGTTATGTTCGAAAGTATCAGTGGAATTTATCTAAATGGATCTTAATGTGGAAGATATACTGTCGACTGTCAGCCATGGAAGTAGACTGCTCAAAAGGCTTTCCCAAAAGCCACAAGGTGATACTCAGGCCTTAGACTTCAGTACCAGCAGTGGAGACAGTAAAAAGATGTCAGGGACACTGGAGCCAGAGCAGAAAGAGACACAGCACTTTGAAGAGAAGGTTATGGGATCCGAAAGCTGCTTTAGGGTATGGCTGTCCTCATCCCTTACCTTGCCCATCTATACACTTCAGAAAACAGCTAGATTCATCAGCATCAAATCCATCCCCAATTGCATTAACAGCGGATGAACCTTGAACTAAGGGATGGGAAGATAGTTCAGTCTGTAAAGCAATTGTCACACAAACACTGAGGGCCTGAGCTCAGGATTCCCAGCACCCATGTAGGAAGCCAAACTTGCTTATACACTTACACACACATACTTCCTACACACTGAGAGAGAGAGAGAGAGAGAGAGAGAGAGAACTATTTGAAGCCCAGTATCATGTCATCTCCAGAGCCCAAGTTCAAATTTATCTAAAGCAGTGGTTCTCAACCTTCCCAAAGCTGCGACCCTTTAATACAGTTTCTCATGCTGTGGTGACCCCAACCATAAAATCATTTTAATTGCTACTCCATAGCTGTAACGCTGCTACTGTTATAAATCATAACATAAATATCTCTTTCCTGATGGTCTTGGGTGACCCCTGTGAAAGGGTAGTTTGACCCCCAAAGGGGTTGCGACCCACAGATTGAGAACCACAGATCTAGAACAAGGGTCGTCAGCAAGTTCTTGCTGTGAGGGACCACACAGAAAGTATTGTTGGCTTTGTGGCCATATAGTGTCTGTCACAGCACTCAAATGACAGTGATGCGAATCCAGCAGCGGTCCACGTGGAAAGAAATGAGGGCTGTATCCACCTCACAGTTTTACAGACAACAAAGTTTAACTTCAAAGAGTCTCTCACTACAAAATATCTTCTGAAAGCCATGTCTCGTTGGTAGAACGGCCAATAACAAGCAGTGGACTGGATTTGGCTCAAAAGCCAAGGAGGCAGAGTCCTGCTCTAGGAGACTGCCAAGTGACACCTCCCCCTCCCTCCACACTAAATTCCTGACATTAGCATCACTCCTGTGGGCCCAATATAAGTCATACTGCACGTCCTGCACATAAACCCCCCCTTTTTTTTATCCTTTCTGTGGAACTCCCCTGAGGACTCTAGGGTCTAATAGTGAGTACATTTTGCCAAGTATCCCCACCTTCCATAATGGAATTTAATTATTTGGCCTGAAAAGCATTTAAGCCTTGCCATACAGAAAGCCAAATAAATAAGTAATGAAGGGGCACATTTTGATCGCACCTGCCGCAAAGATCTTGAAGGCACTGCCGCGCCTTCTTGAATATTTTATGGAGGAGAAATGTGACTGTTACCCAGTCATAAAAATATACTGCTTTTTATACTAGGTCAAAATCTAGGGCCAAGAGTTCTGTTTTGTGGCAGGACACAGAGGGCCAGACGGGAGAGAGGATGGGGGGTATCTTTCTTGAAATCTGAAGGGAGCTATTTGTGGATGACGAATCAGATTAATGTTTATTTGGTGCCTTTTTATTTGTTTTTTTTTTCTGCCTCCCGACATAGAAGGCTTGAGAGTGTGCAAGCAGCTGGTGCAACATTCATTATTTACCACGGGAAAGGCAAGACTCCTGGCCTCTGACCTTCTATTATTGCTCGGGCATATTCTGGGAAGACTCAGGAGGCTGGCAAGCGCTTCCTGGAGCCAATAGCATGCACTCTCTGCTACCAACCCTGAAAATGTTGGAGCTGAGAGTGAACTGCAGAGTCACCCTGGCACTCCGCGTCCCAAAAGCAAGATTTCTGCAGTGTCACCTCTCATCCCATAGAGCCATCCCCTCATCGCCGCTACCCTTTGTCCTCATGGATTATCAGTTGTTCTTTTCTTTTAATTTCATAGGCTTCATTATAGAAAATATTTGCAAGTACAAAACGTGGAAGCGTGAAATCCAGCATGAAGCTCGGCGACTTCAGAGTGCCTACTCAAACTATGTTATTGAAGTTCACTGAGGTTTGGGGTCTGGTTAATTTTGGAAGGTTGCTTTGGGGGGGTTGTTTGTTGTTACTGTTTTAATGTTGCTTAAGTTCTGGCTGTAGGAACTACAGTAATTTCCATTTTACAAATGAGGAAAGTGAAGTTAGGTAACTTACCCACAAAGTGACATGGCTGGCCAAGAGCCGAGCTGAAATTCAAACACCGGGTTTGCCTGCCTCCTCTGGGGCATAGTAGCAACCCTCTGATCACCGGGGCCCCTCCCCCACATCTCACCAAGTTGGAGTGCAAGGTGTAAGCTGCCGTGGTCCCCACCCAAAGAAAATGACCCTTCCCAAGCCAGAGAGAGAGGTTGGGCATTAGCAAAGTTAATAACTAGTGTACACAGGCGTCCCTTCCGAGAGAGAGGCTCCACCCTGCAGCTAGGAGATTAATTGATACTACATTACCATAGCATTCCAATGGAATTAGACTTGATCTGGACCCCAGTGGAACAAAGGAATTCAACATGATTAATGCCTCGACTAGCAAGGGATGTCACAGTGATTTACCTCTGAGTACTAAAAAGGGGCTGCCAGATGGCTTCGGAACACTGCACCTGACCCAGGGCCTGGCTATCTACAGTGCAATCAGCTGAGTTCATTCGTTTGACAGAGCCACGCTTGGTCACAGCAACTTAAGTTCCGTCTTCCTTTTCTCTCTCTCCCTCCTTTTTGCCATCATCAAAGAGAAGGCCGACTCGCTCCCACTTCCATCCAAGACCAATAAAGTCGTTGAGGGGTGGGGGTAGATTCTGTAATCGCCAGCAAACCCAGCAAGGTAACCGGAGCTCTTCACAAGAACCAGTCACAGGCAGTGGGCTACTCCAGCAAAACCGGGTCCCCACCTGCTCCAACCCTCTGGCTCTAAAGACTAAAGACACTCCTTCATTTCACTTTATTTTTCCTGTTCTAAAAGGAAAAAAGCCTCTCTACTGTTGAGTCATTTGTAGCTGTAGGTGTG
This sequence comes from Ellobius talpinus, assembly GCA_001685095.1. Classification (NCBI taxonomy): domain Eukaryota; kingdom Metazoa; phylum Chordata; class Mammalia; order Rodentia; family Cricetidae; genus Ellobius; species Ellobius talpinus. The sequence goes on from LOJH01006514.1 coordinate 25,327, forward strand.
TAAAACATTTATATGAGAAAGACAGATTGATGCTCCGAGTCCAGCCTGCCTGTTCTGGTCTAAGGAGAGGTCAGGAGGATGACAGAATTGGCGCCAATGCACATTTAAGCAGAGACGGGCATCCAGAATTCCTGGACGCCATAAAGGATCTATTATCATTGTGGTCACTCTCAGTAAGACTGATTTCATTACCATCTGTCTTCATCTACTGCTGCTTGAATAAATAGCAAGTATGGGGCCTTTCCTGGACTCTCACAAGTCACGGAGGCCGAGAGGAAGGCAGTTACATACCACCCAGGCAAGGGGAGAGCGGATGAGGGGAGGGGTTGGGGAGGTGCTAGGGAGGGAGACACAGCGGAGTGAGTTAACATCATTAGCTCCGCCAACTCGAAAATAAAGAGTTCAGTTCTTGGTTGAGTAATAATTCTCTTTTCAAGGTGGGTGATATTTAAGCAATCATCTCTTGAAAATTGGTCATTACCACCAGCTAATAACGGATGTGTTAGTTAATAGCCCAAGGTGAAGCCAAAGGCAGGCAGCTCCTGCACGAACACACCAATCTTCAGTGACAGGACTCGGATTCCAAGAACGGGATTGCTATGATGAGCCCTGCTCTCTGATTTATAACAACGCCAATATCTGTTATTTTTTTTAAGTGCCTGCAATGTCCAGGAACACTTCATCACTGTGTGGGGTTCTGAAATCCTACAACCACGTATGATACTGTATCCAAGAGAAACACTCTCTGGTACTCTTCTAAGCAATGCCAGTCTTAGGCTAGAGTGGCCCTGACTGTACCAGGTCAGATTGGGGAACCCAGGGAAACATCGTTCTAAGGGGCACAGGCACATCCTGATTCTGTTTTCTGCAGCCTTTGTTTATTCAGTGTATATGCCTGTGTCTATGGGGGTGTAGTACCTGAAGAGGCCAGAAGATGGCGACGGATCCTATGAAGCTGGGATTACAGGTCGCTGTGAACCACCCTGCATGGGTGCTGGGAACCAAACTCTAAAACTCTGCAGGAGCAGCAAGCACTCTCAAGCAGTAAGCCATCTCTGCAGGTCCCTGGAGGTGTATTTTTCAGGCCTTCCGTTATGATCTGGAAGGATAAACATGAGGGGGGGGAAAACATCAGAAATAGGATGAGAATGGCTTGCAGCATTCCTTTCTGGTTTCATTTTTTTACTTTTTGAAATTTTAATAGCACTTAAACACTTTGATGTTTTTGGTTTTGTTCCATTTTTAACCTTGCCGACTGCTCACAAGGGAATCCTAAAACTCCATCTGCATTATCGTATTCAACCCTTATGACAGCAAAAGAGGTAGGTGACATGTGTCATAGTTTTTCCCATTGTTCATGAGATAACTGATACTAACAGAGTTGCTTTTCCTGATCAATAACCCTCAGGAGAGCTCAACTCCAGATCGCCTAACTTCCGGTCCCTTCACTCCTGCTACCCGGTCACACTGCTCTCTGACATGTACCCTGCACATTCCCTCGCCATTTGAGAAAAGCCATTTGAGATGAGCTGTGGCTGGAACCTGACATGTTGCTGATGTCAACAGAAATTCCACTGAAAGGTTAATAAATAATGTAACTCATCAAAGCATGGGATGAATTGAGCCCACAATGTTGAGTTGTTCTGTCCGGATCTACTGTATATGTGACTCATGTTTTAACCAAAGCGTCTCAACTAAAAGTATTTTTAAGACAGTTTCTCTATATTTGTGTAAATAGTGTCCCTTTTGGCATGTTTTCTTCTGTTTGTTTTGTCCTATTCTGGTTTAGTTTTATCTTATTTGATTTTTTTTCAGGTGTCTACTGGAAAGGATGTGGGTTTGGATAGGAGGGGAGGTGGAGAGGATCTGGGAGGAGAGGGAAAACCACAAACAGAATATATTTTATGAAAAAATATTTTTTCAATAAAAGTAAAGTATCACAAAAAAATCAAATCCTAAAAAATTTAAATCCTAGGACTAAGAGGGGAGATAGTTGGTTTAGTATTTTGTATTCAGAGACAGTGCATATATGTAAATTTTAATGATTGTATACTGGAGACATTTCCACCCTGGTATTTCCATGGAAATTAGCCTCTAACTCTGCATTACCATCTCAAGAAAAAAAGAGCCATTTTCAGGCCTTCATTTTCTAACGAGCTATACTTTCTCTTCCTGCATCTTGTGGGATAAACAGAAGTCAGTAGGAGAAACCATATTTGGCAATGATATTACTGAATGCTATAAGCCCTCTCAGAACTGCCTTTCATTATACAAACCCCCATTGATTTACACCTCAAGGCTGTGAATCAACAAAGAACAAAGCAAGTATTTGACCGCATAAAAAGTTTGATCAGAAACAGCCAAAAAAAAAANAACAAGCGCCCCCTCAAAAAAAAACAAGCCTGTTCATTGCCATTTATCACCCTAGGTACCGGGGATAAAAACAGTAGTCCCTCTGTTCTTTATTTTCAGCAGAAATACTTGCCCATTATCTCCCTGGGTCTCAGAACCAAGGCCATGTCCCTGGACATAAAAACCTACCAACCTGGACAAAGCATACCGGGTAATCAGAAGTCAACCCCAGTCTGTGTGGGTAAAACGCCTATCACGTATGCATCCGCCAGCCCTTGAGTGTGCTTGTAACTGCCTAGCAGATACATCAGTAGCACCTGGAATAATCCACCCACCTGTCCACGAGGGTGGTTCCTCGTCTCATTAGTCTCTCTCGCTTGTTGTCATCCATGAGTTTCTGTATGTTTATGAACGTGATCGAGAAACACAAGTGGGAAGAAACATTAGAACCATTAGTAGGCCAGAACAAAGCCAAAAGCTAGAGAATTAGGGCTGCCTTCAGCCATCTCTACAGAAATACTCTACAGTTCCAAGACTAAGCTGAAAATAATAATATTGTGCACGACTTGCTAAACACACCAACATAGATAAGTAACTAGACTGTTGTGGAATATTATTTTAAGTAGGCAAAGATGTGTTACATTTGTTTCTGCTGCAGAACATCACTTTAACCGTGGAAAGGTGTGTTACTTTTGTTTCTGCTGCAGAACATCACTTTAACTGTGGAAAGCTGTGTTACATTTGTTTCTGCTGCATTTGTTTAATGATGTAAAGCTGAGTTGCATTTGTCTCACCTTGCCTACCTAAGGCACCTGATTGGTCTAATAAAAAGTTGAACAGCCAATAGTTAGGCAGGAAAAGGATAGGCAGAGCCAGCAGACAGAGAATAAATAGGAGAAATATAGGCTTGGAAAATAGAGAAGAACACAAGGAGGGGAGAATGAGGGACACTCCTGGGGCAAGAAGGCAGGCAGATGCCAGACAGACATAGACAAGCTGTTAAAGTAAGATACACAGAAGAAAGGTAATAAACCCTGAGGCAAAAGTAGATAAAGAGAAACAAGTTAATTTAAGTTAAAAGAGCAAACTAGAAACGTGCCTAAGGTAGGCTAAGCATTCAAAACTAATATTAAGTCTCTATGTTATGATTTCAGAGCTGGTTGGTGGCCTGAAAGAAAGAGGTTGGTACAACTAGACAAGACTGGCAATGCATTTAGAAAACTATAGAACAGAATGCATAGGCTTGAACTTTATTTGAAATTCGTAATCCATACACAGTCTCTTATTTGGTGGAAAGGGTCATTCCTGACCTTGTACTAAGCCTTTAAAAATTTCAAGCAAATACCTGAAACTCTAACAACCTTTATTGCCTTTGTTCAAATAATGAAGAGACTATGAATCATCTAGTGTAGTCAGTGTTTTAAAATACAATAGGCCATTGTTACAGAATAGGAGCTCCCATTTCTTGCCATCTGCAAAATGCTTGCCTCTGTGACATATAGTCACACACCTCACAGCACTATGACTTCTTCAGTTCACCGCTTAACTGCTTCGCTCTCCAAAAACATCTAGTATGGTCCACTGCACAAAAGAAAAGTTCAAGACATCTGTTGTTGGGCAAGCAAGGTGGCTCAGTCAGTAAAGGGGCTGGCCACCGAGTCTAATGACTGGTGTTCAATCCCCAGGACTAACACAGTGGAAAGGAGAACAAACTCCTGCGGGTTGTCTTCTGACCTCCACATGCACACAAAACAAGTATATAGAAAGACAAATAAATGTTTTTTTTTAAAAAAAGGAGGGGGAGGGTAGTCTGTTGTAAGATGGTTTGTGACACCATAGTAGTGCCAAGGCTTTTGTAATTAGACAAGGACATTCTGGGGATAATAGGAACTAAGAGTCCAGGTGCTCCAGAACCTTGAAACCTCAGTTAAGTGTGTGAAATTGGAAAGGATCTATAAGGAGAAGGAATCATTGAGTCACTGCCCTTGAATCCAAGAAGGCAGAGCTGAGTCTTGCTTTTGGATTTCTAAGTAGGGTGGTCCGAGGCACGAGTATGCTTCAAGGTTGCACAGAGTTGGCCCTAGATGCATCAGCTGCAAACAGTTTGGCTTCAAAACAATGTGGGAAGCGAATAATTCACATTGGAATAGTCAGAGTAGCATTGGACAAAATGGGGAAAGTTTAAGAATTCCTAGAATCGTATGAAAGTGGAAATGCGAGATATCAGGTTCTGTGTGATGGCGCAAGGGCAGTTTGAGCTAAGAGAGATATTTACATGTAAAACTGAGAGAGATCTCAGATGAATAAATTAATGACACAGGTCTGAGTCTTGGAAAAACATGCACAAGCCAAACCTGAAAAAAGAATGAAAATAATAACAACTATCTGAGCTAAAACGAACAAAATGAAGCCTAAAATAATGACAAAAAGGTCATGACAACAAAGAGTAGGTTCTTTGAGAAGGCAAACAGGATCCACAAGCTATTCAGTAGTTAAAGGGCCAAAGCCTGGGCCCTGGCATCCCTAACAAGCTAGGTGTGGCCAACCAGTCCTCAATAAATCAATTAAACACACAATTAATAGCATAAACAAAATGGTCTTTATTCAATGTGAGCTTCAGGAAATTTTCTGTGACTCCACCCAAGTTTATCCTCAGGGAACTAATGTGGGTTTGGGCTTAAGTAGAAGGCAAGAGGTACGAGTAACTAAGCCATCTTGGTCATGGTGTGGTCCTGCCCATCACTGACCTACCATTGTATCAGCTCAAGCCTGTCATGCAAGGTGATCTGGTACATTGTCTCCCATATGAAGTCTCTTCCTGAGAGGTTGGTCCCTCTGCTATAGCAGGCATCTAGCCTTTTTATAAAGGTGTTTTCTTTTTATTTTATCTGAAGATGTCCAAAAATCATAAATTGTGATTCAATCATCTACTTACAGAGGGCAAGAAAATATTTGAGATCTCTATTTTGTTTTAATGATTTTTGAAATACTTTATTTCATGTGGGTTGATGTTTTGCCTGCATGTATGTCTGTGTAAGGATGTCAGGTCCCCTGGAACGGGAATTAAAAACACTTGTGATCTGCCATGTGGAAACTGGGAATTGAACCCAGGTCTTCTGAAAGAACAGCCAATTCTCTTAGCCATCTCTTCAGGCCCCTGGGATCTATATTTTTATATATGCATATATACAGGTATGTATCCATGTGGTATTTGTGTATTTTATGTGTGAGGGTGGGGAGCTTGAGAAACATGCAAAGGCAAGAAGCCAACGTCAGGTGTCTGCTTCAATCTGCACTTTGATTTGGGGTCAGGGTCTCACACTGAATTGGGAACCCATGAAACTGGCTGGACTGCCTGGTCAACAAGCCGAGATCCAGCCATCTTCACTCCCCAGTGTGGCAGTTACAGGTATATACCACCTTTCTGCGGATACTGGTGATCCAATCTTAGATCCTCACGCTTGGCCAGCATTACCCTCTGAGCCATTTTCCCCGCCGTATATTTGCATGTTTTGCAGAAGTCTTCTCTCCCATCTAGTTATCAGGTTAAGTACCCTTCTTTGCAGATAGAGTCGTGCTGCGATAGCCATGCTGTAAATGCTGTGCTCCAGGGATCCTCTGGCCTCAGACATCCAAGGGCTAAGAGCTACCATGTCTGATCAAGTGAATGATTCTTGCTTTATTACTATCATTATCATTTTATTCCTCTCTCTTGTTCTTTAAGAAATTCACACAATGTGTTTTGATCCTATTAACTCCCCTCCTCAGCTTCTCTAGACCTGCTCCTCCTTCCAACTCCCCCAACTTTGTATCTTTCTTTTTCTTTTAGTAACCCATTAAGCCAAATTTGTTCTGCATATATTATACCCATGAAACACCGGAGCATGGTCAACCTATTTAGGGTGTCACTCTTAAAGAAAATCAATGCTACCTCTCCCAGTAGCTATCAATTGCTAATAGCTTCTTAGCTGAGTGTAGGGCTTTGTGCCCACCTCCCCCATTCATGCTGGATGTCATCTGTCTTATGCATGCTGTTGCAAACACTATGAGTTCATTTCTCTTCTCCCTGCATGAGATTCCTAGGGAAATTCCAATCCTGGAGTTCATATTTTCAATAGTCTGGTAGCAAAAGGGAGAGACAGGAGTGTCTCTCTTTTGGAACACATTTGTTCCTGCCAGGACAAATAAAAATTAGCTAAGAAGAGAGGGGAGATAAGGCTCGAATTAATAGAATTACAAAGGGAAGGGGAGCTGTACTGCAGAGAGCTACTGAAATCCAGAGGTTCCTTTGAAAATATTTACTTCAGCAAAGTAGAAAACCTAGACTTGTAGTTGTAGGAGAAAGGGGCCACTTGTTGGTTCCCGGCTGCCCCAGCTAGCTTAGCCCCAAAATAACCACACAGAAGCTGTATTAATTAAATCACTGCTTGGCCCATTAGCTCTAGCATCTTATTGGCTAACTCTTACATCTTAATTTAACCCATTTCTAGTAATTTGTGTATTGCCACATGGCAGTGGCTTACCAGGTAAAATTCCCAGTGTCTGTCTCTGGCAGCTCCATGGTGTCTCTCCGACTCTGCTTTCTTCCTCCCAGCGCTCAGTTCTGTCTTCCCTGCCTACCTAAGTTCTGCCCTATCAACAGGCCAAGGCT
>LOJH01006515.1:15665-31801 GCA_001685095.1 Ellobius talpinus
GCTGTGGTTGTCTAGGCTGGCTGTGTGTGTGGGGTGGAGTAGAGACAGGCTTTCTCTGAATAGCTGTGGTTGTCTAGGCTGGCTGTGTGTGGGGGGGTAGAGACAGGGTTTCTCTGCGTAGCTGTGATGGTCTAGGCTGGCCATGTGTGTGTGTGGGGGGGTTAGAGACAGGGTTTCTCTGCGTAGCTGTGGTGGTCTAGGCTGGCCATGTGTGTGTGTGGGGGGTAGAGACAGGGTTTCTCTGCGTAGCTGTGGTGGTCTAGGCTGGTCATGTGTGTGTATGAGGGGGGTAGAGACAGGGTTTCTCTGCGTAGCTGTGGTGGTCTAGGCTGGCCTCAAGCATACAGAGCCAGCCTCTGCCTCCTGATCCCTGGGATTAAAGGTGTGCACCACCACCACCTGGCTGCTAATGTGGATTCTTTTCCTCCTTGTTTTCTACCCACAGGGAGGCCTGGAGGCATCACTGCCAGGGCAAGGACCTCAGTGACTGGGTGGATGGCTGTGACTTCTAAGATCCTCTCTGGATAGTCCAAGCCACACACCACTGACTGGGAAGTGTGGTTTTGTTCCTGACACAGGCTTGGGAAGACAAGCCAACTAATAAAAGTCTAATTTGATGTGTAAGATGTTTCCTAGCTTTCTGCAGGTCTGCAGGCACCCAGCTGGAGCCAGAGCCTCCTGTCATCTCATCTCACATGCTCACCTGGGCTTGGTTTCAGGTGGACTCCAAAATGCCCATCAAGAAAGGGGATAAGGTCAGTACCTACCTTCCCCATATCTGACAGAGTTTGGGTTTAGAGTCACCGTATTTAGCAAAAGCCAAACCAGAGCAAAAATAGGGTTAATTTGGACTTAGTTGAATTTGGATTTCAGCTACATACGTAACTTTAATGTGCATGTATAATTCAAATATTGTATGGCTCATACTAATATTGAAGAACCTACTTGTGTATATGAAATTCAAATTTAATTGGGAGCTTCTGTATTTTTACCTGGCAAACCTAGAAAAGTCTGGTGTTGGGAACCCCTGGCATATTTGGAAAGATCCTTGGAGCCGCTTACTTTCTGCCGTTCTGGTTGTAGATGTAGCCACCACGCCTTAACTCTTACTCTGGTATCTTCCCACATCCCATGGTCATGAGGTGATGCAGGTGAAGAGCCACAGGGGTGTGTCCCATACAGTCCAGTGTCATTGTCGTAGGTGGTGTCGTTGTGGGGTGTGTGTGTGTGTGTGTGTGTGTGTGTGTGTGTGTATTGCTTTATTGGTCACCTTGCTCTTTAGTGCCCTCTAGAGGCAGGAGTTTCAAGTGGCACTATTAATAACTGGTCACTTCTTGTAAGAGAAAGTCATAAGGCTCTGCCTGCCCTTAGGAGGCTGGAAGATGGAGTGGAACTTGCCAGTGGATTTAGAGAGCAGCAAAATGCGGAGTGCCTTTTCCAGTATGTGGGAAGTTCTGAGGAAAGCAGCACTGCCCTCACTGACAGGGACCTGTCTCAGGTACCAGGGACATCTGTATTTAAAGGAGCAAGGCAGGCAGTCTTGAGATGGCTAGAGTAGCAGTTGTCGAAGTTAGGGCTGCTATTGTGAGGAAGAACCATGACCAAAAGAAACTTGGGGAGGGAATGGTTTATTGGGCTTACACTTCCTTATCATGGTTCATCACTGAAGGAAGCCAGGACAGGAACTCAGGCAAGGCAGGAGCTGATGCGGAGGTCATGGATGGGGTGCTGCTTACTGGCTTACTCCTCAAGGCTTGCTCAGCCTGCTTTCTTATAGAACCCAGTATCACTGTCCTGCCCACAAGGGCTCAGACCTCCTACATCCATCACTAATTTAAAAAAAAATGCTCTACAGGCTTGCCCACAGCCCAGTCTTAAGGAGGCATTTTCTCAATTGGGATTCCCTCCTCCCAGATGATTCTAGTCTTTGTCAAGTTGACATAAAATTAGTCAGTACTGCAATAGAGGTGATGGGAGGATGACGTGTAAGAAGAAGGAGTCTTGAGTTTAGACTGTAGCATCATCTACAAGGGTTTTCACTGGATTCTGTGTAAACTGTAAGTTGAGGCATGGTTAGTGGCTCCTAGGGGGATGTCACCCAATGTTCTCTTTCCCTAAACTGCTGACAAATACTGGAGGAGTGGCTGAGAACCTACAATTGATGAAATAGATCTGTTTCCATTTACGACTGGACTGGTCAATGAATGATAAAACAAGGGAGCTGTTTATCCAAGTGGACAGTGATAAAACATCTTGCTAAGAGGTGACATTGATGACTAATAGATCTATTAAATCACACAAATACCCTGTGCTGACCATGTGCCATGCATTATCTGATGGGGACAATAATAATGATGTGGGTACCACTTTCCTCTCATTCTGTAGATAAGGACACAGATTCAGGGAAGGACATTTTGTTCCCAAGTCACTCTGACCTCCTGAGTGTATACAATCACCATACACAGACAAGGGGCTGATGCTCAGAGATCCAGGGCTCCTCTATGTTGGATGCTGTAGCTTCAGATGCCTGTACCTGCATTCCCTGATAGCTCCAGTGTGCCTCATTCAGTTAGTCTGGGAAGAGAGCCCAGGAATGGCTAAAATGGGGCTCCTGGAAGTGAGGGGAGAATTCTTAAAAGGATGTGGAGACTGCTATCCTGGCCTCAGGCCTTTTCAATGTAAGGTTGAACAATGTCAGGTCTGGGAAAGGGGACCCTGGAGGCTCAGGCTAGGGTGTTGACTGGGGGCAGGTGGAGATGGAGAAGACATAACGAGGAGAGAGTGCTCTGATCAAAGTTATGAAGGCCTGGCTTATGGTGAGGGTTGGCAGCACACAAGCTCTCCTAAGAGCAGAAACTAGAGGAGCACTGGGTCCCAAACCCAGTGCCTAAGAGAATGTTCAGGTCTGTTAGGTACCCTGGTTACAACGTGGGGCTTCCCCATTTCCCCACCACTCGCCCTACAGTCTTCTGTTCATGAAAGCTTGTCTACTTGACCTCTTGTTGTTGTATTGGGCATCTCTCCCCCTTGTGTGTGTGTGTGTGTGTGTGTGTGTGTGTGTGTGCGCCTGTATGTGTGTGAAGGTACATGTGAAGGTCAGAAGTTAACCTTGGGGGTGCTCCTCAGACACTGTTCTCTCTCTCTCTCCTCTCTCTCTCTCTCCTTCCTTCCTTCTTTCTTTTCTTTTCTTTTCTTTTTTTTGCAACAGGGTCTCTTACTGGCCTGGTACTCATTGACTAGGCTATGGGCTGGTCATTGGGCTCCAGGGATCTTCCTGTCTCTGCTTCTCCAGCATTAGGGTGACAGATATGTACCCCCGTGACTGTTTTTTTTTGTAAATGTGCGTTTCTGGAGATTAAATGCGGTCCTTATGCTTGTGTGGCCAGCATTTCTCAGCCTCTGATCTCAAAATCTCTGGAAACTGTCCCACCTCTACCCACACTCAGATAGATGTGTCCAATCAAGCCCTCCTCTCTCTCCACTGGGGCTTCCAGAAAATGTCCCTGCCTTTCACCTTGTTTCATGCTACTGCCCCTCCTCCCACTGCTCTCTCTTCTCTTGTCACGGGTTCTGAGTGCTGTGTCTTTTCTCTTTCTCAGCTTGAAACCCAAGCTGTTTCTTGGTATAGGAGGACCCAGCTGACCAGTCCAGAGCCACCTCAACTCCTTTGAACTTCTGCTCCAACGCAGGGATTCTCAACCTGTGGGTCACGACCCCTTTAGGGACAAACCCTTTTACTGAGGTCACATATCAGATATCCTGCATATCAGTTACTCACATTATGACTCATAAAAGTAGCAAAATTACAATTATGAAGTAGTGACAAAAATAATTTTATGGCGGGTGTGTGTGTGTGTGACCACAGCATGGCGAATTGGAATAAAGGGTCACAGCATTTGGGAGGTTGAAAAACACTGATCTAATGGCGGTGAGTCCTGGCAGCTAGTTCCTGAGATCAGCCCTCTTTCTCACTCCTTCCTCATTGTTCTTCAGACTCCCACTTGCCAGCTCTGCTTTGGGTGCAACAAGGTACAGGAGCTCGGCAGCTCCCAGGCAGGTCATTTCGTTAGAGTTTTCAGTGACTAGTTCTTTCTTTAGTCAGAACTTAACTCATTCTCCCCTCCTCAGAGTGGCTCTCTGATAACCAGAGCGGAAGGAGGCCCCTCACTCTCTCTTGTCACCACCACCTTACCATTCTCACTATCAACAGTGATTTCTTGCACATCTGAAAATACCCACAGATGCCCACAGACACACAGACACAGACCCCACTCACAGACATGCACATAGACACACATACAGACACACCTCCAGTTTCTTCTACTAGATCGCAAGCACCATGAGGGCAGGAACTTTGTGCATTTCTTTTGTCTCTAGCACTTAGAACAGTCCAGCAGAGGACTCAACAAATGGATGAGCCCGTTGAAGGCCCAGCTGGTGTGTGAATGAATGACTGGTAGGCACTCAGTTGTTGTTTGCTGAAGGAGAGAATGAATGGGTCCTGACACTTTTCATAAAGCCGTGATTCATTCAACGGTGTTGCAAAGAACTACCAGTGTGCCAGGACTCTGCTTTCCTTCCAGTGGATACCACTTCTCCTAAGCCGTCTTGGGGAGTCTCCCTGACTCTCCAGATCACTCTAACTGCTCTTTATCTGAGTCGGATCCTCTGCCTGCTTAGCCATATCTGTCAGTCTGTCAGCTGAAAGAACCCAGCATGATCTGGCCAGAGTTGGGGCAATGGGTTTCCACTCTAGTCAGCAATCTGACCTTGGAAAAGAAATGACTCCTTGTGTGCTTTCCTGAGCTCTGGGTATACTGAGCTCCAGCTCCTGGGGGGGGGCAGTGGGTGCCACAGGCCCTACCTACCTGGAGACCTGCACTGTATTCTTTTCACTATTTTGCTGAGAAGGAGAGATGCTGTGGTACAATGGTCTGTACCCTGTCACTTGTATTATTTTTAATAAAATGCTGATTGGTCAGTGGCCAGGCAGGAAGTATAGACAGGGCAACAGCGACCAGGCAGGAAGTAGAGGCATGGCAATGAGAATTATGGGAAGAGGAAAGTTTCAGTCTGTAGCCATCAGCCAGACACAGAGCAAGCAAGATGTGACCGCCTTGCCGAAAAAGGTACCAAGCCACGTGTCTAACACAGACAAGAATTATGGGCTAATATATGTTATAAGAGTTAATAAGAAGCNCAGGAAGTAGAGGCATGGCAATGAGAATTATGGGAAGAGGAAAGTTTCAGTCTGTAGCCATCAGCCAGACACAGAGCAAGCAAGATGTGACCGCCTTGCCGAAAAAGGTACCAAGCCACGTGTCTAACACAGACAAGAATTATGGGCTAATATATGTTATAAGAGTTAATAAGAAGCCTGAGCTAATAGGCTAATCAGTTTATAATTAATATAGACCTATGTGTGTTTCTTTGTGACTAAATGGATGTGGGACTTGGTGGGACAGAAAACCTCAGTCAACAGAGAGAGAGGAGAGGGTGTGAAGAAAGGGAGGGAAAGGAGCTGGGAAAAGTGACAGGTTTCTGTGGAGTGTGAAAAGAGTGCCCCACTTGATAGTGTCCCCATTCCATACTAGAATGGCTCAGATTTGAAGCAGGATTTTCTTTGCCATTAGCCAAAGTGTGGAGCAAGGCTCTGGGGAGACCAGCTAGCTATCTTCTAGCTGTAAGTGGAGGTCAGGAGGCAGAGGCTGCTGGTGGCTCTAGTAGGCTTTGCTGATGTCCTCCTCTTGCTGAGGTCACTGTGCTCTGCTGTGCCATACAATGCCCTCTGAACACTCTGGGATGAGGAAGGTGACCTATACCCAGACAGAACTCAGTGTTTCCTGAGATCTGTGAGTGGCGTGTGCTTTTTGTTATTATTATTTTTTTAAGAGAAAAGTAACATGAAGTTGAATTGGTAGTGGGGATGCTTTGAGACTAGTTGGGGGAGGGGGAAGAACATGATAAAAATATTTTGTATGGAAAAACTAAGATAAGAACAATGTTTTCCTACTGTCCGACACCCCTACCCCAGGACCTGGCACAGTACCTGAAACATAGAGGGCCCACAGAACATACTTATGAGGTGATGAACTCAGGGTAGAGATGCCAGTTACCTTCTGACTGTGTCGAGGCTATTTGAGCTGGGTATGACTTGGTGCCCAGCAATGATTCTGCCTTAGCTTTAAGTTGGGTATAATTCTTTTTGAAAAGAAACCAGGAAAGTTGGTATTATTTTAAAGACAAATGGCTCACCATGGTGGTAAACTCGGCAAGTGAATGTGGCACAGAGAACTTCAGCATGCAAACATCCAAATCCCACCTCCCAGCACCACTCACGGCATTCATTCTCAGGGTGTGGAATTTTATATGAATAATCACACAAGTTTCGCATCTGTGCTGGCTAGTTTTGTGTCAACCTGACACAAGCTAGAATTACCAGAGAAGACAGAACCGCAATTGAGGAAATGCCCCATAAAACTGGCCTTTAGGCAAGTCTGTGAGATTATCCTGATTAATGATTGATGGGGGAGGGGCCCCCACAGGGGCCAGTGCATTCTTGGGCTGGTGGTCCTGAGTCCTATTAGAAAGCAGACTGAACAGGCCGTGAAGCCCAAACCAGTAAGCAGTATTCCTCCATGGTCTCTGCATCAGCTCCTGCCTCCTGGGTTCTGCCTTGACTTTCTTTGTGATGGACTGGGTCTGGGACATGCAAGGTGAAATAAACCCTTTTCTACACAAGTTGCTTTGGGTCATGATGTCTTATCACAGAACTTGAAACTCTAATAAGACAGGATCCCTGCTTTAAAAAAAGCAAATGAAATCCAACAGCAAGGGCATGATGGAAGTTTCCGTGGCCATCCAAGAATGTCACATTCTCGCTTCCCTCCTCCTCTAGCATCCAGGCTGTGAGCACATCTGTAAGGCAGGTGTTACGGTTGCTGTTCATGTATTCGGGTCTCTCCAGTTCTTAACACCACATGCATAAACTGATTTTTATAAAATCCCATTTCTGAGTTTTCCTGTGCGTGTTCATTTTCTGCTCACTCATTAGTGATGCAATGTGAGAACAGGCTCCGTTCACGAGCTGCAGCAGGGGTCAAAGGGTTAAAAAAAATTAAGGAGGAAAAAAATTGAAATTGATCAAACCCCATCCTTTGTTTTCCCTTCCACAAATTGAAAAACGACTGTCATTATGCCATTTGGGGAGAAGAAACATCAGTCCCTCTTTTGTGTGCTGCTGTGGGCTCTTTTGGAAATCAGTCAGCACTTTCTAGATGATGGGCAGCATCCGTGGAGCCATGGAGGGCCACAGATGGGCTCCAGGGCTTATGCCATGAGCCCAGCCTCGTAGCCATGAAAATCTTTCCTGGGGGGGGGATTCATAGTTTTCACTTTATTCTAAAACAAGACAGCAATCCAAACAAGACTAAGAATCAATATGCTTCAAGAAGCAAAAAGAAAAAACCATGGAAAAAGTATCTTATGTACTTGCGTGCACGTGTGCGTGTGCATGCGCGCATGCATGTTCATTTCTCCCTTTCATATCTCTGTTTGGGGTCCTTTACTTGGTCCAGTCTCCTAAACTCTGCCTATTCTAACCTGGACCTGGCTTATACCTCACTTCATTCCCCTTCAACTGGAACCCGGATCTACCTGTATGTTCGTCAGTGTTTCCATTCAGACTATAAACTTCATGAGAGCAAAAGCCTGGTACACAGCAGTTGAGGTGAATGAATTGTGGGCCTGTGTTCTTCATGTTTTGGCTATTGGCCTCTTGTTTGTCTTCCTGTTCCTTCACTTTGCCAGGAAGCTTGCTCCATGCAGTATGGGGACTGCCCCCATTATGTGGAGCAGGATTGCCGAACTCTCCTGCAGAAGGAATTCTTTGATCTCTCTGAAGCCCCTTCTCTCTAACTGACGAATCCAGTCACTGGGGCCGACGGGGATCCTTGACTGCACATTCCAAGAATGAAAGTTATCAAGTCTGTGAAGGACAAGGTCACCGGGCTTCTCCTTGGACCTCTCTGCTTAGATGGGCTGAGCCCAGCTTCCTGGAAGGAACATATCACCTGGCAAGCTCACACCTGTGGGCAGCAGGATCCCATTGCCACCCCTAGCTTACTAGGAGCTGGACCCTCGGGGGACTCTAATCTCTCATCTGTGATTGTCACACTAGAAGCTACTCTCTAGGCATGTTCACAGTTAAAACAGCCACAAAAATAGCTTCAATCTGGAGAGAGGAAAATAAAATAACTCTGGTGACTTTGCCAAAAACAACAAAGCCACAGCGTGTGCACAGCCAGCGCGGTCCCTGGCACAGCTTGGATGCACACAGAAGGACTCATTCCTTTTGCTCCATTGACTGTAGCTGCCTCCTGGACTCTTATTTGTGAGGCCTCGGGCCACTCATTAATCAACTTATCTCAGCCTCCAAGGCCACTGAGAATCCAGCCTTGAGATGTGGCCACGGGACTGTTCTCAACTTCAAGTCTTTGTGTTGTTTTCAGTGATCCCTTCGACTGTGACATTGCTTGAGTGTCCTCTGCACACCCGACGCTCCCTGATGATCACTCAGCAAGCATCTGTATATACATTTCTTAGGACACTTGTTTGAAATGACAGCAATATAAACACCTTGTTACTTGGAATTTAGACTATCTTTTGTTAACGACTGACACCTGAAGTGCTTTGTTCCTTTGAATTTTATATATGTGTGTGTATACACACACACACGTATGTATATAAACATTTAAATAGGTTAAGTACATAGACTTACCCTAAACTAAATGAAGCCAGAACCCCAGAATTGGAAGGGCTACATAGACGTGTGAGGCCCAGAGTAATACTGATGTGTCTGAACAGTCTTTGCCCCATCACAAAATGATCCCTCTCCCTGATTTATATTTTTCCTGGAAGGAAGCTAGAAATCCATTGAAGCAGTTCAAATAGCATCTTCAGTTATCAGTTTTTAAAAATGTATGAAGCTGTTAAATTGGAAGAAGGCATATGCATCAGACAGGCTCCTAGCTATCCAAACAGGCATTCCAGTTTGTTCTTGTCGCTGATGGGAGCAAGTCTGAGGCCAGCCAGCCTTCAGACCCCTGTCCTTCCACATTTGACAGTTCAGCCACCAGTGGGACACTTCCCAGCTGGGTGAAGTGAGGGGTGAGTTTGTCTCAGGAGAGACTTCTTTGGTCAGGCAAAGACTGAAAGAAAAAATCATGTTTGGCCCTTTTTGCTTTAAGCGAGTCATCATGGTAGGTCTGCAAACAGCTGTGAGCCTGGGAGCTGAGGGATACATCTTGACACAGTCGCTCATTCTGTGGGTGACCCAAGTCAGTCTCTCCCACCCCAGTTGGGTTTATTCATTGAGAAAATGAGGGTGTTAGGGTATGTGACCCAACAGGCAGAATAATTACCCATGAAGATGTTTCCATCCTGATCCCTAGAACTTATGACCCTAGATAGTAAAAAGAGCTTCACAGATGTGCTGAAGGGAATAACTTGGTGACAGAGCAGGTTGTCCTGGATTGCCTGGTGGGCCCAATGGAGCCACAGAATGCCTTTAAAAGCAGAAGAGGGCAGAGGGAGGGAGGTCAGAGTTGGAGGGAGATGTGATATAGAGGGTCTCGGGGATGCAATGGGAGAAGACAGAGCATCCCTAGATAACCTGAAATAAGCAGGAAGGGGCCATGAGTCAAGAAACATGGTGGGCCTCCAGAGGCTGAACGAGGTCAGGAAGAGTATCCTCCCCTGGAGCTTCAAGAAAGAAATGCAATCTTGTTGTCAGTCAGCCCAGTGAGAGGGTGCCAGACCTCCCAGGAGGGTAAGATGATACATTGTGTTAAACGACACTATGCTACTAGTGACTTACTGCCTCCACAATAGAAAACAACACAGGAAACTTTCCAGAGGAGCCATTCTGCCTTCTTAAGAATGGTTAAGAGTTCGGGCAACCCCTGTGAGAGTCTGGGTACATGTGAGTGTGGGGGTGGACATGGCAGCGGAATGCTTTCCCACCTGTTCTTGCAGTTTTCATCACCTCCTTCTCCTGGCCAGGCTTATGCATGTGACAGGTGTATATATAGAACTCATTCCAGCTGGTGGCAGATAGTACGGCCACAGTGTTTAGAATCTGAAGGGGTCTCATGCAAGACATGACCTGGTCCGGCACCTTCCCTTCACATAGGTAAACTATGATCTCAAATCAAGGGAGAGAGCCCAGAGAGGGTGAGAGTGTTGTCACCATCAGCTACTGAGAGGAGAGGCTCATGGGCCACAGTTACAAACAACTATCTCTTCAACACGCTGGAGAAATCACAGTGTGGTGAGGGGTAGGGGAGAGAACGATACAGAGTAGAGCCTAGAACTCGGAACCCCTTTCTGACCAGTTCTATCCATGAATATGCACATGGGGACCCTGATTTAGGAGTGCTGGGGCTTTGTGGCTGGAAGGCAAAACTTAGCCTAGAGGAACGGTCACCATGGAACCAGCATGGTGTGATTCGGCCCAAACAGGAAGCTCTCATTTGCCACTCAGAGGCTTCAAAGGGTGAGCATGCACCTGTGACCAGCGATGGCACCTTCAACCCGTGTCTCATTTGGATATCCTCTTTGGAGTTACATGCTTCAAATGCGACTGATGGAGGGTCAAGGCAGGTCAGTTCCTTGGGGTAAGAATTGGGCATGAGAGAGGGTCAGATGGTGGTGAGTGAGAGGCCACATTGGCTCTATGTCTCATCTGAACTCACAGACAGGGTTGGGAGGACTCAGGGCAGCAGAGCGAGGGGCCCTGGAAGGTCTCTTTGTTAGGGTTTTCTGGCATGGGTAGCTTCTGTCTCTCCCTTTTTAACAACACTTACATTGGGTGGTGTCCTGCAGAACACAGGTTTTGACCTGTTAGTGGATCATGTAGGCAACTGATGAAGTTGTGGCTTTGACTAGGATAAAACACACAGCGCACACACCTTGGAAAGGGAGCGTGGTCGATGAGCCTTGCAAGTACATTCTCCATAGCTTTGGCTGGCAGCTCTGAGGCTTTCCTGAGCTCTCAGGGACAGAAAACTAGATGCTGGGAAAAGGCACACAGATGTGGCCACTTCCACAAGACCAGCTTTTAATATGACTGTGGTTCGAAGCACGAATAAATAAACTCCAAAGAAAATGGAAAACCCAAACTGAACCGTGGAACATCGAAACCAAAGCCCGTAAAACAGAGCAAACCGAAACAATCAACAGACGAACAAAAACAGCCCCCGCCCCCAACAAAACAAAACAAAAAGAAACCGAACTCTACAGCTGTGTCACAGGGTGAGAAGGACGTGGCTCCATGGACGAATACTGGGGTCACCCAGGCCACTGTACCGCCTCCATAGGTGCTGGGATAAGAGGGAGGTCGGCACTGGTCACCTTTAGTGCAGGAGCCCCAGGGGCCGTTTAGGGGACAAGGGTTTGTGGGCAGGTTAAGAACCTTCACAAACAACACAAGGGTCAAACGTTGTAGAGAGTTCTGTGGTTTCCTTCTTGACCGTGCAGTTTTGATTCCAGAGTTGGGCTCAGGATGGCTTTGGGGCTGGAACCTGGTCCCACTGCATGGGCAGCAGAGTGGGCTCTGGAAACTGTACGGAGAAAATATCATGTACAAGACAGAAGTGGAGGTGTCGCCGTAAGAAGTCAGAGCATGCAGGTGCTTTGTACATCTGGCAGTGAGATGTGATGGCAGATTAGTTCTTGGACAGCTCCGGAGTGGGACTCATCAGTCCTACGAGGGACAAATGGCAGGGCCCGGGACGGTTCATGTCAGATGTGGCCAGAGTGAGGTTTGGCAGAAGTTCGCAATGTGTGCATAGGGAGGGCTCTTGCTTCTTTCTGTGATCAGGGGCCATTCCACCTGAACTTGCTGTCCCCTGTCCTGGGTCTTGGGCCTTAAGGTCTGTTTGGAGGTGCTGGGTTGCCTGAGGTGTCAGCAGGCAATCTCCTCCAGGGTGCCCAAAGCTGTCTGCAGGGGCACATTCACAGTGTGGCTGATGGTTTCAGAGTGGTTCGGCATTGTGTCACAGGTGCTCTACAGGGAAAAGGAAGGGGCGCTCGTCATTCAGAAAACTCTACTGTAAAGTCCTGTGAGTCTCTAAATATCAGGGTGATCAGCTGATCAGAGCTCCAGGATTGGCCCTGAAGAGGGTAGTCCTGAAACGCTGTACCTCGCCCGAGGCTCCCAGGCTGCAGTGTGCAGAGGGTTGAGAGATGTGGGAAAAGGAAGGACCATACAAGAGGTTGTGCCAGGGATGTGGTGCTGGGGTCAGTGTGGAAGGGATGGAGTGGGGAGGGAGGGGAGTTGATGGAGACAGAGCTGGGGAAGGAGACACAGGTGAAAGGAGGTTATGACTCTGAGACACTCTGAGGAAGGAAGGGAGGTGGAGTGGGGATCACGGCTTGTGGAGCACTCGCTGTCTCTGAAAAGCAAGCATAACCTCTCCTAACCCCATGAGTCCCCTCTGAGGCTTTATGATCCTAGCAGATGCTTAGGGAGGCTAAGGAACTTCCCTCAGGCACAGTTAAGACTCAGAGGACCTAGGCAGCGCCCAAGACAACTGAGACCAGAGCCTTAGCTCTTTGCTTCTTTGCTGTCTTCTCCTTCAGTAGAGGCTTGTCTTCTGTCCTACAGAGCCTCCAGGAGTCCAGAGTTGTCCTTACCATGTTCTCGTCATGGCTCCCTTCCTCCTCTTCTTTGCCAAGCAGGTCTAATAGCTTCTCTTTGATCAGCTGTCAGGAAGACAGGAAGTGCACAGTCAGACTGGGAGGATGGTGCAAAGGCCAAAGGGCATCCTTCCTCAGGGCTGAACCAGGGGAATCACAGTGGTGGCTGTACGTAAAGGCGAGAGCTCTGTCTGGTGGACGGCTCGAGGGCCTCACTCTCTCAAGCTCACCTTTTGGCCTACATGTGATTTTGTTGCTCCAAACAGAGCTTGGGAGAGGGTGGGGGAGGGCTCCGCCTTGCTGTGTGGACCGCCTTCTCCAATGGAGAGCTAAAGGTGCTGGTACACTCAGATCCGCATGGGTCCTAGGGAGTGTTCTGGGATCTTTCTCACTGTGTAGCTCAGGTTGGCCTCAAGTTCACCATCCTCCTGTCTCATCCTTCCTGGTGTTGAGATTGCAGAGATATGCCACCACACCCAGCTTCATTAGTCACTTTCAAGGACTGCTTCCTCCACAAGATGAGGGCATGCCCAGGGTTATAACACTTTATTTGTAGCAATTAAGGGTAGTTCTTAAATATGCTCTCTAATGTGGCTCAATTTGCCATTCGCTTTGTGCAGCTTTTCAGAATGAATAAATAATGCAGAACAAGAATCAGGCCTTCTCTGGGTTGTAGTCACATGCTGAGGGACACACGAGTCTCTGTACTGGTCACAAGGGGCTCTACTGAAATGATGCCTGGGGGTATTTTGCCTTTCCTGGGAGGCAACAAGGTGGCTGATAACCAGCGTCCAGAGGGAATATGCAGGGTGGGAGTGCTGTGGGACCTTTGGGATCACCACCTGTTTCAGGGAGGCACACCCAGCCTGGAGTGAATTGCCCATCTGTGGCCAGGGACGTGGAGGTCACCAAGTGATCGCCATGGCAGGGCAGTGCTGGCATGGAACCTATTCACAGGTAGGTTAGTCCGTTAACGCAGCTGCCCTTCAGGTAGTTGGCCACAGCTGGTTCTCTGCCCAAATGAACCGTGGGCAGAGTAGACCAAGGTAGGCTTGCTCTTGCTACAGTTAGGAAGTTGTAAGAGCTGACATGCTCCACGGCCTCTGAGAATCTTTTAGAAATGTGGTCCCAACTGCCTCTAGAGGGTCACATCTCCCTAGACTGTGGGTGGCAGAGGCAGTTAGTGGATACTGTGATCTCATTGGGGATTGATGAAGATTCCTGGGACATGTGCCCCCTCCTTAGGGCTGGCTAGGCCTTGGAAGACAGGCCACTCAGAGGACAGGCTTGTGGGTGCTGTGTACTCTTGCGTGTGTTGTGTGTAGTATGCAGATCTGTGAAAGAGCTTTGAGTGTGTATGTGTGTGTCTGTGAACACGCTGTGTGAATGCATGTGGTATATGTATGTTTAAGTGTATATGTGTGTGATGCATGAGCATGTAATATGCTGGGTGCGTGATATGTTGCATATGGATGTGGACTACCTGGGGTATGAAACCTTGCCCTGGTCCCACTGTGTGAGGGACCCAAGCCTGGCCTCTGCACAGTCTGGCCTCTTCTCATTCCTCCACTCCCTCTCTGTGGCACAGGTCAGACCCAAGAGAGGGCCAGGGCTGCCGTTTCTTTCACATCCACCTCTCCTTGAGACTCCTGACTTAGGCTTTGGAGAGCGGGTTTGTGTGGGTGGAATGAAGCTATTGCCTCAGCCATGCTTGGTTCTGAGTCTGGGTGTTCCACCATTTGGTCATTTCCCCAAGGGTAACAACCCCAAATCTTACCTCATAAATATAATCAAAGAGCTCTAGTATTGTAAGGATACTAGCACCAATAAACAATCCCATCTGACCACCAATGTCACCTGCAGAGGAAGGGAAAAGACCAGAGATTGGGTTTTACACATAGATCCAGGAAGAGATGATGAATTCAGGAGCCAGAGCTCTTGAGTGTGGCCCCTTCAAGGGAAGCCTGGGCCCTGTCACAGGAGGGCCAGGCCGTTGACAAGCCCACCATCACTCACGTATGTCACTAGCCAGCAGGGTTGAGGCTGATCACTCACTGATGAGGCTCATGGGCCTATTTAGGGAGCAAATGAAGTCCTGAGTGAAAGTGTGTTGTTGACATGGGCACTGCCATGTCAAAGACCCCAATGCCCCTACCTCATGGGAGTGGCAAACCCTTTTCTGGGTGAGGCTCAGAGGGAAGGGAACACCTGCCTCTGGTCTGTGTGTGAATGTTGACAGTGTGTGCAAAAAATGTCGACTCTCCCCCAGATGTTTACGGCCTGAAGACTGCTCCTTCTGAGACTAGTGGAACATGCCTCCTTTGTCAGCTGTATAGAATAATAACCCTGCCTCCTTGTTATCTATATGTAATAACCCCACATGCTTATCCAGCTGTATGTGATAACCCTGCCTATTTGTTCAGCTGTATGTAATAACCCCACCTCCCTGGGCTCAAGATGGCTCCCTTTCATTCCCTTCCACCCCCATCCTTCTAGTGCAAGCTTACTGAGGTGCGTATGTGCCTGTGTGAGTATGTCAGGTATGAGGTGTGCATTTGCAGTGGTGCACAGTACAGCTGGAACACAGTCAGTAGAGACAGGGTGCCTGATCACTGATGGCTTTATGTGCATGCATATCTCTGTCTACTTTAGGTACACAGAATGCATCTATGTGTGTGTGATAGAGGTGGCTAGAGTGTGCCTGAGTGTGTACAGCAAGTGTGAGCATTATGTAGGTGTAGGTGTGTTCCTGTGTGTGCCATGTAGGTGTATGTAATGAGTATGTGGACATAAAGGCATATATTGTGTCTGCCTAGGTTTTCTGTGTGTATGGAGGTGCCTCTGAAGCTATGTGGTGGGACATGGGACTCTGTGTGTGTGTGTGTGTGTGTGTGTGTGTGTGTTCTGGTTCTGGAGCACCATGGGTACATGGACCTGTAGGCTGGTTTCTGTGTACATGCTGTGTGTAAGCATGGGGGTGTTGTGTGGTGTGCATATGGGGTAGTGGTGGGAGAAGGCTGAGCTGCACTTGATGGCTGAAGGTTTGTATGTGATACACAATTTCCTCACAGGAGGCACAGATGGCGGCACCATTTCCTCACAGGCTATTCTGGGTGGGAACAAGATTCTGGGAACAAGTTCATCCTTATATCTGACGCAGACGTGATAGATTCAAAGCCTGGACCCTTTTTGCTCTCTCTCTCCCCCCTCCCTCTGTGTGTGTAAGAGAGAGGGGGGAGGAAGGAAGAGAAAAAAGGGAAGAGGAGGGAGGGTGGGAGAGAGAGGGGAAAAGAGGAGGGAAGAAGAGAGGGAGAAAGAGTAGGGAAATAGGGGGAGAGAGAGGAAGAGCAAGGAGGAAGAGAGGGAAGGAGAGAGGAAGGGAGGGAGGGAAGAAAGAGAGAGAGAGAGAGAGAGAGAGAGAGAGAGAGAGAGAGAGA
>LOJH01006516.1:0-14865 GCA_001685095.1 Ellobius talpinus
ATTAATTATAAACTGGTTGGCCTAGTAGCTCAGGCTTCTTATTAACTAATTTCTTTAACCCATAATTCTTGTCTGTGTTAGCCACATGGTTTGGTACCTTTATTAGCGAGGCATTCTCATCTTGTTTCCTCTGTGTCTGGATGACGACTGCAGACTGAACTTTTTCTCTTCCCAGAATTCTCCTGTTCTCATCATCCTGCCTCTACTTCCTGCCTGGCTACAGGCCAATCAGCATTTTATTAAATTAAATTATATTAAAACAATACAACTGACAAATATTTAAAGGGTATAAGATCATTGTTCCACAGCATGAAACCCCAGCTTGGTGGCTGCATGGGGGCAGCAGCAGGTGCAGGTCAGTGTTTTAGAAAACTCTGGACACACCCAGGGAACTGGTGACTGAGTATCTGACTTCTGCGGCAAGGCCCAAGATCTGAGTCTCTTCCCACCAAGGCAAGAAGGTTCCAGTTGGCTCCAGGGAGTTCATAGATGGCCTGAGACTTCCCCATCACCCCCTAGGCTACGGTCCTGCAGTGTGACATGTGGCTGGTTAAACTGCAGGTGTCACTGTTAGCCCTGGAATGGGGTCTTAGTGGGCTAGCCTAATGAACAGCCTACAAAGGAGTCTGCCCTGCCCACCAGGTGGCTGCAGCTGGCACTGTGCCCCTCCTTTCCTGCTGTCCCTTCCTCAGCCACAGGGACAGGCAGATGTGACCCTTACCTAAATAAAGTAGAGAGATTAGAGAGCCACTGCAGCTTGCCCTGAAGAGGGGTGCTCACCAGGGGATACCTGGAGCATCTCCCCTGCCTCCCCTTGCCTGCTTGGGGAAGCAGGGCGCTTCCCAATCTGGAGGCCCCACAGCCAAGTCACCATGGTAGGAGAGGGGTCCAGTGGCCTCAGGACTCAGGGTAAGGCAGAGAAACCGTGAACGAGAAGTAGTGCACCCAGGGTCTGTGCACACTTGGAGGCTCCAGAGCTGAGGGCGAGACAGGTGTCTCGTATGAAAGTGCTTTTAAAGCAACTGGCTGGAGGCGTTTATTTTTATACTGTGTAGCCCAGGCTGGCTTCCAGCTTGGGAACTTCCTGCCTCAGTCTCCCCAGTATTGGGATTTTAGGGTGGGATGTTTGTTTTTAATCCCCAAAGTATAGCTCCCCAAGCTTCTTGTCCTCCTACTTCTCCCCGCACTGAAAGACAACCCTAGGACCTGGGACACTGTCTTCTGTATTTTATTTTTGAGATAGGGTCTCATGTATTCTAGGCTAGCCTCAAAACTTGTAGCTGAGGGTGACAGTGAACTTCTGATCCTCCTGCCTGTACTTCCTGGGTGCTGGGATTGTAGATATGTGCAGTCATGCCTGGTTTATGCAATGCTAGAGATTAAACTCAGAGCTTATGCATGTTAGGCAAGCACTCTACCTACTGAGCCACACCCTAACCCCACCCCCTCCCTTTAATTCTCCATTTCATTCTGGACCAAGGCCTCTTGGATGTGAAAAGAAAATGTGCAGAGAGTAGAGTTTGATGGGGACCCTGTCTAGAATCCTGTCCATGTCCCAAAATGCAGATGGAGAAGCTGCCTGGATCATGGGTTTCCTTAATTTCTATTTAAAGAGAAGAAGAAAGACATTTATGTGTATTTTCATATATGTATACCTATGTGTACATGTCTGGATGCATATGAATATACATGTATGTGTATGGATATGGATATGCATATGTGAGCTCCTGTAGGCATATCCATGTGTGTGAGAGCACATGTGTACATATCCATGTTATGTGTGTGCATGTGTGAGCACTGGTATATATCTATATGTATGTGAGTGCATGTATGTGTGTTTATATGTGAGTATGGATGCATATCTAAGTGGATATGTGTGAGCATGTATGTGCACATCCATATTGTTAGCATATTTATATATCTATGTGTATGTATAAGCATGTGTGTACATAGTCCTATTTGAGCACAGGTGCATAGCCATGTGTATGCGTGTGTGCATATGTGAACTTGTGTATGAATATCCATGTATGTGCATACCCATATTGTGTCATATGTACATATCTGCAGGTATGTGTGTGTATACATGCATACATGCACATGAGGATGTTGAGGAGCAGAGGCAGGAAATATTTTCAGACCTTAAGGAAAAAGAAAAATTTCTGAGGAAGAACTGTTCATGGGCTGTGACCCCAGGACAAATGAAAATCCCTGTCAGTTTTCCAGCAGGGGCTTCACGTTCCTATTAGGAGCTGGTGGTGGAGCCTCAGAGCGGGATGTCCCATAGTCATGAGGACAGGACCGTGGCTGCCCAGCTAGGTGGGGTCTTCCCAGCCCCCATGTCAGATTCATTCTGAGGAGAGAAACCCAGGATCGGCTGATCTTAGTTTGCTTCCTTCAGTTGCTAAAGCGTTAAAGGCCGAAGAGAAAAAAGATGCAGGAGGCGCAGCAGCCGCGCGAGCCTCCACAAAGATCTTTTTAGTGTCAACTTAAATGTACACAAGCAGCGGATGATGATCTCTTTTATTGGACTAACGTTTATCCAGTAATATCCACACACTTTTAAAACCATCGAGGCCTCCTCTTCAGGTGTTCATTTGAATAGAAATAGCTGAATGAGTGTTTTTATAATTGATCCCCTGAGAACTGAATGTCTGTGCTGCATAACCAACATTTTCCCATTGCTGAGGTTTTTCCCCCCAAATTGCCACTCTGCAAAATTAGGATTTTGTATAGTTTTGATAAGAGAATTAACCTCCCACGTGCCAAACTCCCTGAGCTTAAGGGGTTCCCTAAGAGCTGGCCTGGGCAGGTTGTCTGAGACACCTCGCTGCTTCTGGGGCCTTTGCTCTGTCTCGTGCTCACTCACAGAACCCCAGAGATCTTAGAGGGAAGTGGACTGATCAGGGAGCAGAGGCAGAGGAGGAAGTGAGGGGCTCCTGCTGGCCCTGAGCTGGGGGAGCTGGCCCCTCTGACTTTTCCTTCTGCATTG
This sequence comes from Ellobius talpinus, assembly GCA_001685095.1. Taxonomy (NCBI): domain Eukaryota; kingdom Metazoa; phylum Chordata; class Mammalia; order Rodentia; family Cricetidae; genus Ellobius; species Ellobius talpinus. The sequence continues at coordinate 2,990 of LOJH01006516.1, forward strand.
GTCAGAGACCCACTAGTAGGCAAGCACTGCTAACTGGGCCACCTCCATGGTGCTGGGCATCTGTCAGCTTTCCTGCCCCCTCCAATGCTTCCTGGTGCCTGCTAAGGGTTTCTTAGGGGGTCATTGTTTTAGTTTGGGGGTGATACATTTTCTTCTTTGTACATTTAAAAATGTATTAAATATAAAGTTGAAAATAAATATTAACCTTATATTGTTCATTCTTCCATTGTTTACATTATTTATTGCACATGCATGCATGCATGTATGTGCACACTCACACGCGCACACACAGTACACATAACACACACACAGGCAGGGGTGGGGAGAGAACTGGGACCCCATTTCTCGAGTTTGAAAGCCATCAGGTCTCATCTGGACACATACACAGCCTCTCTCGTCCTCGGGCACTGTTCATTACCACCAGTTCAGCATCAATACGCAGCCACTGTGAACTACGCCATCCCCCACTCAAGCTGGGTGGGTGTGTTCTCTTCTGACTGTGCAAAAAGAAAAGTTGGTTTCTGGCCACACGAGCATTAGATGTATTTATTTATTTACAATTAAAGCAAGCTTTTTTATTTGTGTATTACCACTGCCTCCCCCTAAAGGCAGGGTTTGAGAGCTTGGCATTGGAACTGAGGAAGACAGGTCTTTAGAGTTCCCGGGCAGTGGGTCACCAACTGGGGATTGGGGCAGACAAAACAGGTGGTGCTTCAGGAGCAGAACAGAAACATAACCAGTTAGCATTGGACTGATGTAAACCAGGCCCCGATGGTATTTATGGGAAAGGTAAATACCTTTGTGTCCTGGAGGTAATGAATTTGTCTTGTGCACCAGGGACTACATACAAGTCGTGGTTCTAAAAATCAAGTGCAGCCCCTGGCCTACGCATCCAGGGTCCCCAAATCCTGCCAGGTCTTTGCTGCTCTGGACCTCCCCTGAGACGTCAGGTAGGCAGCTTCCAGCTATAGATAAAGGAATTCTCAGAGGTCGATAGTCAACTGACAAAAACAGGCCCAGGGTGGTTAGTTCAACACCTCTACAACATTTCTGGGGCCCCTGGTGTCTTGATGGTCCCTGGCCACTCTTTGCATAGGAGGCCCTAGTCCGTCATAGTGGCAGAGGGGCAGCCCCAGTTCAGACATGTCGTTCAGATACCGTGAACAGCGAAGGTAGAAAGGAATGGGTTTTGCTTCCTCTTCCTTCTTCCCTTCCCATCCCAGGAAGTAGCCTTTCCCAACAGTCCAGGCTTCTTCCCCTTTCGGCTCCCAGCCCTTGTGTTGGCTAGAGTCAGGCCACACACCATTTCTAAGACAGTCACTGATAGGAGGCCCCAGACTGGGTCCCATGTCCATGGGTGGGGCCTTCTTGCCCATCTGCCCTGGAACCCTAAACCCTTGCCCCCTCCACCCTGAGGCCCTCTTGGGCTATGGGTAGTGGCCTCTCTTAAGCTACAGTTTCCAGCAGACCAAGACAAAGTGACCAGAACACCATCTGTCCCAGAGCCATCAGTTCAGGAGACACCTAGGTCTCCCTGAGTCCTTTGAGAGCCCAGGAGCATGGAGATGACCCTGATTTTCTGGATCTCAGGTGGTTCTCCTTGTCCCCCCCATGCTTCCCTGCTGTGTTCCCTCTCAGTAGCCCCCAACTTCGTACAAGCAGTGGTGGCACTGCCATGGCCGCCCTTTCCCATCCCAAGGGAAACCTTCCCAAAAGCAAAGCTAGCCCAGATGAAAACAGAGGGAGGAGATGCTGAGACAGGCCCCGAAGAAGGACATCAGCGGGATGCCTGGATCCAGCCATGCCTGAAGGAGTGCTGCCCCCAACACAATCATTTATGGAAGGTGTCTTAGCTTCTTTTCCTTGTTGCTGTGATTAAAACAAAAAAGTAACCTGGCAAGAGCAACTCAAAGCAGAGAGGGTTTATTCTGGCTCAAAGTTCGAAGGTTCAGTTCATCATGGTGGGGTAGTCAAGGCAACAGGAGCGGGAAGCAGCTGGTTACATCACATCTACGTCAGGAAGCACAGCTGAATGACTGCTGCCGTTCAGCTCCCTTGCCCCATGTGTATAGTCCAGGATCCCAGCCAGGGAACTGTGCCGCCCACAGTGGACACATCTTCCCACCTCACAGCAATCGAGATAACCAACCCCATAGGCATGCTCAGATGATTCTAGATCCTTCCAACAGTTTCCACAGTCATCACAGCCGCAGACCTACTCCCTTTGAAACAGTCTGAGCTAGGTTTCTGTGGGGTCTGCAGATCCTGACCAGACTGCTCATGTTGTAGCCCTGCTCCTCCAAACCAGGATCCTGTGGCCACTAACACTGCCCCCATACTCCACAACCTCCCCTTCTCCTGGACTGGACCTGCCCCCAACACTGTTCTCCCGTTCCTGATTTTATAGTGTGTGGCTCTGGAGCCTGCCTTTCCCATGCCTTCACTGGACCCTGAAAACTGGGCAGCTGGTGGCTTCTGGGCAGCAGCCCTTAAGCCACACAGAGTCCACACCAGAGGCTGCTGCTGGTGCCCACTGAGGAGACCCGCTGCTCTCCTTTGAGGAGTCCCAAGCAGAAAGGTTCTCCTGCTTCCGGTGTAGGTTTCAGGGGCCTCCGGGTAGTTGCTAGAGAATTCAGCTCAAACCGTCTAGGGCTTTTGGCTCTGTCTAAGGAGTCCCTTGGGCTCCTTCCCCAGGCCCTTGCCAGTGTGTCTCTGTCCACGCCAGTGTTTAGCCTGACAGAGGGCTGAGTCTTCCTCAGGAACCACACTGCAGCCTGCTTGTACGCCACAGTTTCCAGGGACAGTTCTTGAGACTCAAAGTTCTAGAAACTAGAGACACGCCCCCTCCTTTGTCTCTTCTTCAAGTGGCTCTTTTTTAAAATTTATGTGTATATGTCTCTGAATGTATGCCACATATATGAGGGGTGCCTGTGGAGGCTGGAAGAGGGCATCAGATCCCCCCGAGTTACAAGCAGTTGTGAGCCAACCACCGTGGCTGCTGGGAACTGCCAAACCATCGCCCCAGCCCCCCCAAGAGTGGTTCTTCGATGTTGAGGGGAAAGCACAGTTTGAGTGATAGAGTTAGTCTCCCTGGAGGTTCCCTCTTACACTCTGGGCTCTGTTTCCCAGTCTCCAAGGAAGGAGAGAGAAGGAATAGGAGAGCCAGGGCCACAGGACACCAATCGGGCATCTACAGGTAATTGGACTACAGTCACATTTTAATCATTGCTCAACTTGAACACCCAGGATACACGGCCTGAGAAGCTGCAAGTACTGGCACAAGTTAGAGTCATCAGAGAGGAAGGTGTCTCCGTTGAGGAAATGCCACCATGAGGCATTTTCTTAATTAGTGGGCCCAGCCCATGGCAGGTGGTGCCATCTCTGGGCTGCTGGGTCCTGGGTTCTATAAGAAAGCAGGCTGAACAAGTTACAGGGAGCAAGCCAGTGAGCAGCACCCCTGCATGGCCTCTGCATCAGGTCCTGCCTCCAGGATCCTGCCCTGTCTGAGTTCCTGTCCTGACTGCTTTCGGTGGTGAACGGTGATGTGGGAGTGTAAGCTAAATAAACCCCTTCCTCCCCAGCTTGCTCTTTGATCACGGTGTTTTGTAGCAGCAGTAGACACCCTAACTAGGACACTGCATCTCAGCCTTTTTCCTTAAACAGTATTTGTTTCATTTTATTTACTCTGCGCACATGTGCGGGCATGCAGAACAAACTCGGTCATGCAGTCATCCACAGGGAGGTCAGAGGACAGTTTCTAAGTGTTAATCTCTCCTTCCACCATGTGTGGAAGGTCGCTGGGTTTGGTGGCAACTGCCTTTACCATGCTGCCGGCCTTGGCTTTTCTGGAACTGTGACGCCTGACTCCTATTCCTCCCCACCCACAAGGTTGGGGTGGGTGTTTCCACTTGCCCCCACCCCTCCCATCCCATGCCAGTCTACTGGGGGTCTCATTCCCTACAATCACCAACAAGCAGTTTCTGCTGATTGTTTTCCCCCCAAGGACAGGTATGTGATATCTTAAGGACACCGATACATGGTTGCTATTGTGGAAAGTTAACCATTTACCGAGAGGAGACAGGGTCATCTGAGGAACCCGGAGCCATCGCTCATTTCCCAGCAGACACAGCTGAGGACCAATCCCTGGGGCAGAGCCTGGGCTGAGCCCACATTAACTAGGGCAGTGTGCTGATGCCAGCTCCTTAACAGCCCAGGGTACAAACCTTGTCTACAGCCTCCCTGGGTGCCTGTCATCCATAACCCTGTTTGCTCTAGCCAGCAAGATACTCCAGGACTCTGGGGATGACAGAAATTCTACTGCTTTGTAGCTAAGGGCTGAGTCTTATTATAGCCCCACTTGGTCACCTTTATCTGCCAGGAGCCAACCAACCCTTCCCCCGGCCACAGCTTCTCTGAGCCCAGGCAGAGGCAACTTCATTAAAGACTTGAGGAAGTCACTTCTAGATTGCCATTCTTTCTCTTCTCTTTGATTATGGTGGTTGGTTCTAGAAGTCCCTAAAGAGAGAACTGCTGGGGACTGGAGAGATGGCTCAGCAGTTAAGAATACACGCTTCTCTTGCAGAGAACCTGAGTTCAGTTCCCAGCACCCATATTGTGCATCTCATAACTCCAACCCCAGGGGCTCTGATTCCCTCTTCTGACCTCTACACTCATGTGAGAACACCCATTTGCACGCATGTGGACAGGCTCACACACACACACACACGAATACACATAAAGATAAAGTAAATAAAAAAGAATTGGTAGTTGAGGAACCTTCAGGATGAAGGTGCCTTTGTTTCTCTCCCTGCTTCTGTGATAAAATATCCTGACATTAGCAACCAAGGGGAGGTTGGCTCACAGTTCAAGGATGCAGTCCAGCATGGCCAGGAAGTCAAAGGAGCAGGGACTTGAAACAGTCACAGTCAGGAACAGAAGATGATGAAGGCCGGCTCAGCTCCCCCTCTCCCCTTACACAGCCCAGTATCCCAACCAGGGAATGGGGCCGCCCACAGTGGGCTTGTCTCATCCCTCAATTATACAATCAAGATAACCACACTCAGGCATGCCAGAGGCCCATCTCCCAGGTGATTCTAGATTCTGTCAAGCTGACAACACTAACGATAACAGAAAGCCTGCAAGATTATCTGTGTATTTGGCCTTCATGATATATATCTTAGTTTGGATTTCTATTTCAATGAAGAGATACCATGACCAGAGCAACTCTTATAAAGGAAAACGTTTAGCTGGGGCTGGCTGACAGTTTCAGAGGTTCAGACCATTATCATCATGGCAGGACATGACGGTGTGCAGGCAGACGTGGTACTGAAGAAGGAGCTGAGAGTTCTACATCTTGATTGGACAGCAGAAGACTGTGGGTCACACTGGGCATAGCTTGAGCACATATTAGACCTCAATGCCTACCCCCAAGGTGACACCTTTCCTCTGACAAGGCCACACCTACCCCAACAAGGCCACACCTCCTCCAGCAAGGCCACACCTCCTCACAGTGCCACTCCTTATGGGTCAAGTGTTCAAATACATGAGTCTGGGGGCGGGGCAGACCTATTCAAACCACCACAATATAAATACACTTCTATGAAGTCACCCCAAAATTGTAACATCCAAAATGAGCTAAAGAGACTTTTGTAATCACTTCATGTTGCAAATAAGCAGTAAAAAGTATGATTGACATGCATGTCCTTGCCACTTGGGAATGCCCAACCCAATTCAGCCAGACCTTTGGACAGCCGCTCCTCTGGTTGCCGTGGGGTGTTGCCCCCAAAACAAACCTTGTAGACTGGAGGTGTGTGGAGTGCAGCCAGCTGATTCTGGGGCTGACAGCGAGCTGTAGTCACAGCAGCAGGCAGCAGCCAAGCTCAAAGCTGCAAGCAAGGTTTCTCCTGAAGGGGCCAAGAATCACTTTTGCACCATGACAAAGTTCAAAAGGTCACAAATTGACTCATGGTGGAGGCCATCTGTGTGGTCACTGCCGGGTCCCAAGTTCAGAGCTCACTGGTGTCTACCCTGAGCAGGCCAAAGGTGGCCCAGGAAGCCTGTGGAGCTGAGTGTGAATCCCAACTGCACTAGGGCACTGGTACCTTCTCTGAGTTTCTGTCTCACTGCAGAATGGAAGAGTGCTTTCTCCATTGTGTCTCTGTGGTTAAGCATGCTTAGCGCAGTATACATAGTAGCACTGAAAATGGCCTCCCTGCCTTTCCTCCCAGCATCCTTTCCTTGTGGGACCTCCATCTCCAACATGGTCCCTTTTCGACTGGGATGTGTCCTCTAGAGCCTCACTATGGCAAGGCTCCTGATCACAATACACTCATCTTGAACCTCAATGCAGACGAAGAAGACAGGCGAACACATGTGCCAGGGGCACATCCAGGCATCCAGGTTCGGAGCCTGGAACTTAGACATCTCAGAGCATCGCCATACAAAACTATCAGCACCCAGTTTTGCTTTGGGTCTCAGAAGGGGGCTGCCCGGACTGCAAGGAGGGGAGCTTGGGTTGCGCCAGCTTCCCGCAGGACTTTGTTGATCTGCACATTAGAAGGTCACCTGCCACTGCTGGGTCCAGAGCCTTTGTGTCTGCGACCTTACAGTACTGTCTGCTCCTCCTGAAGCCTCTCCAGGAACACAGACCGAGGAGGTCAGAGTGTAAAGAAAGGGTACCAGAAACACGGTGCCTGTGCGCAGTCCCTCTGCCGAAATGAAAGTCAAGGCCGCTCTGGTCGTCCGTCCCTCAGAAGCTTTTTCTTTGTGGCCTTTGCCGTGGGACTCGGGCTACCTGGCCATTCACTCCAGGCCAGGCCCAACTCCCAGTGAGGCCAGTTCCCAGCTGCCTTCGCTTCCAACTGCCATGCTGCCCCAGTCCCTAGTCCTCCTTCCCTCCCTATCCCCCCAGTTCCTCCCTCCCTCTCCCCTGCACACTTCCTTCCCTCCTTTCTACTGACTCTAGTTTGTCCCCCCCTTCCCCCTCTTTTTCTCTTAGCCTCCCCCAGGATAGCTGGGCTCTGGACACCTCTCAGTGTCCATCCACTCCTGGGCTCATGATGATAGCCCCCATGCTTACTCAGGCCATCCTTCAGAACCATGTAGCACCCCCCAACCCATACAGTCTACCCCCTGAGCTCATGAAGTGCCCCCATGCTCACACAGGCCCACAGAGGCATTCTGGTGATGAGGAGCCATCCAGTCGCCTGGAAAGGGCTGACAGCAGACACAGCCCTGGTCGGCAGAGCAGGTCCCCGGCCAGCTGGTGTGGATGGGCCCGAGCCAGGCCATTATTGCCTGGTGCAGAGGTCGAGAGTCGCAGAGCAGCCGAGGCGCTAATGAAACACAAATGGGACATCTGTGTTCCGGAGTTCAGCAAACCGTGGAAAGCCAACTTTGCCAAGAGTTTATATACTGCCGCACGCAGAATGCGCCTCCAGGCAGACTGCAGAGAGTGCCGGAGACCATTGCTCTGCTCCCCAACACTATCTGGAGGCACCGACCCTTGTGTATTGGGGTATAGGCATGGGACGTGCATGAGCTTCCCCAAACTCCTGGGTATGTCAAGAGAGGACGTGTGTGTGCGCACACGTGTGCGTGTCTGCTTGTGTATATGCATGTGAATGTGTGTATGCGTGTGTCTCTACATGTCTATATGCGTGTGTGTGCGTGCGTGTGTGCGTGTGTGTGCGTGCGTGCGTGCGTGCGTGTGTGTGTGTGTGTATATGCAGGCCTCCATCTCTCCCCACATTGCCCTAAGTACATCACCTTGGTGTCCTTCTCCAGCACCATCCTGTTGGTTGCCATGATCTATTCCAAGTCAGAGCACGGGACTGTGGAAGGGTGGAGTCCTGCACACTTGGCTTGTCAGAAAGGGTGAATAGCGATGCCAGAAAGCCTGAGTTTCCTTGGACCTGCTGATCTTGGGCCTGAGTTTCCTTAGCAGCCACATTGCTTCCTAGGCCCTTGGAGTAGGAGTTAGGGGTGATTATCCTTGGTATCTGACCAGCATGGAGGCCTGCTCTTTCTGAAGTTGGGTCTCCCCTGCTACCCACACTTTTTTGTGTAGTTATAGCCCTGGCTTGGAGAAGGAGAAACCAAGAGCTCCTCCTAGACATCATCCAGGACACGTGTTTTGCCAGACCAAGAGTTTGGATGAGTTAATGGATTGTGAAACTGACAGTGGCTACTGCTGTCAGAGCAGCCATGAGCCAATGGCCTCTGGTGAAGTCCAAATTTGGCACTGGCATCTTTCCTCATCGCCATCCCACCAGGTCCATTCTTCCTCAGCATCCATATGAAGAGTCAGGATGAGTTTGTAGGGATGCCACACTGAAGGCTCTTGAGTGACACACAGGGAGAGGATTCACCCTGCGTGTGCCTGTGAGGCAGATTCTGGCATTCTCAGAGCTGTCTTTGTCTGGCTGTTGAGGCTCCAGAGTCAATTGCAGTTGCTCTAAGCCTCCCATTCCCCTTGCTGATGAGCAGCCCACCTACTGGCCTCCTGGTCGATGTGGAGAAACTTACGAATACTCTCTGCTTTATCCCCTTGCGTGTAACTCAAAGCATCGAGGACCAGTCTGCCTGTGGAGAAAGACTTTACACACTCAGAGAGACTAACTCCATTCCCAGAAAACCTCACAGGTCACAGACAAGCGCTGTCCGACTCAGTCCCCACAGCAGCTCTGGAGTTGGGAGGAACGCGCACAGCTCAGTGTCTCTGGTGACAGCAACAAGGCCAAGGACAGAAAGCAACCTGGTGACTGAGCCAGTGCTCACCTCAGGGGGAGGGCTGGAGGGCAGTAGATGACAGGAGGCTTGAGAGTTCAGGGGCTACAAATGACTCTCTTACTCATAATCCCTTGGTCACCTACGTGACCAAGCACATGCATACAACCTCCAGTGCACCGCTAGAAGGGAGCGTCCTGCTACATCTTCAGAGGCGGGAACTCGTCAGAATTCTGTGCTCTCACAGGCTTTAGTCTTTGCACCAAACTAAAAAAGTCTTGCTCTTTTTGAAGGTCAACTTAAAAAGTTATGGATCAGAGATCTGTCCAGCGCTGGAGTGAGGGGGCAGCACTGACTTCTGCTGGGCAGGTGCTTTCTTTGGAGTACTCCAGCCTCTGGAGGGGTACCTGTACCTGGCAGGGCCTAGCTTCAGTGTGTCCAGCACCCCTGAGTCTGGCACACACCTGGCTCTCTGGCAGGGTGCCTCTGGCGTTTGTTGAGTGACTGAATGAGCACGTGCCTTTGTGGCACGCTATCCTGAGCATCCATTTAAAGGAGGAAGTCTACCATGGTTCAGGGTTAACTAGGAGCTGGGCATGCTCTCAGTAGGCCTAGAGAAGGTATCGGGTTATGCAGTGAGTTGGGAAGGTTGAGGCTAGCACAGGGCTTATAACAGCCAGCACACTCTGCCAGGAGTATCTTGTGTGTGTCTTCCATGTGTCTCCTGGGAGTCCTATGGAGGGGGAACCATGTCTGGGTGGAAGGAGAGAAAGGGCTGATAAGGATCTGAGGAATGATTCTCAGAGACTGTTGTTTCTCTCAGGGGCAGGTCATTGGGCTCTCAAGCTGCGCCCAGTGCCCTCTCTGGGCCAAGGAGAGCAGCCGGGCAGATAAGGAGCTACTGTGGGCAGTCAATTTCTGCAGCTCAGGTGCTGAGGGGAAGAACTGTCACTCAACTTGGTGCTCCATGAGGTCTTGGGGGTTCATCTGGGGTACAGAGGTGCCCCACCCATCTTTCCTTGAAGTTGACCATGGGCTGGGATAATGGTCCTCGGTAACTCCAGCCCCAGAGCCCTGGTTCTGTCTGAGGAAGGCTCAGGTCCTTGCTTCGTACTGCTGGACCTGAACTCTGCTCAAAAGTGCTCGGTAGGCAGAACGGCAAGCAGGGGAAAGGCTTTCCTGCGCTATTTCGGGCCTGCTGGCCTGAGCATGTATCACTTACTGAAGCAGAGAATTGCCTGATGACTCACTTTCATATATTTTTGTTTCTAAACATAAACAGTTTTTGCATATTTCCTGCAGATGGGGGTTATATTTAATAATCTCTGTGTAACAAGGCTGGAAGCAGCGGATAGGAAGTAGGAGGGGGCAGAGGAGTCGGGCAGCGTGACCACAGAGGTTCAGGGGCCTGACGTGGGCTTAGAATGTAGGCGTGGGTTTCAGCCTGAGGGAGCTTTGGGAAGGGAGAGGCACAGAGCCGGTACAGGATGGGACTGACTTGGGAGGTGGCTGAACATGGCCAGAGAGGCTTTAGCGCCTGTTTCTGATTTCTAGGAGGCGTGTTGGAACATGTGTGACCCTAGGATAAAGTGATCCTCCTGCCTCTGCCTTCCTTCTGTCCTCGCTCCATCCCTGACCCTAGGCGCCTACACACCATCCCCACCCACAAGTAGCTCAGGTCAAGAGCAGGGCTGTGTATCCACTGTCCTTCCCAACGAAGACAGTAAGAACAGGAGTTGGCATTGTAGGGGCTAGTGCCCTCAGTGGCACGGGCAAGCACAGGCCCCGGTTCCAGCTAGTTTCGACTCTGGCGTGGCTCTGGACAGTTTCATCTTTTTGAGTCTCAGCAGTACCATTCGTCCCACAGAGGATTTCAAGGGCTGGAATAATAAACGTGTAAAACAACTGGCCCAGCGCTTCGCACAGTAGGTGCTTTGTGAATGCCTTCCCCTCAAATGTGTTCGGTTCTCTGGGTGATCAAACACACACGCTGTGTGTTTTTATCCTGAAGGAGTCTCCCTGTAGCTGAGGACATAGAGCCTGCCTTTGGGAAGCCTGGCTGTCCTAGCCAAAGCGAGCCTCTAGTTGCCGTGCATTCATCAGGATCCCCCAGGTGACACGTGACAATACCCAGCTCATAGCTTAAACAGATCCTTGCAAACAAACAGCTCCGGCTGCGCCTGACGGCAGGGGTCCAAGCGATGCTATGAGGGATTGGAAGGGTTCTGTCTCCTATGGTACCAAGACAGCTGCCAGAGGCTTCAGGTTTACACCTGCCTTCTCAGGAGCCTCTTCTTGGTGCTCCTGAAGGTGTTTCTGCCTTGCTTCAGCCCGCAAGGGAAGCTCTCATCGGCTTTGCTGGCCCAACTTGAGTCTGTGCACTGACACCTGCGGTCCACGGGCTGCCACATGAATCGGGTGTTGGATGTGCCATCATCTTCATTCTCTTTTCCTGTGAGAAGCCCTCACATCTCTTCCCAGTGGCTTACCTTCCCCACTCAGTGATCTTGAGCTTGGCACATGTCATGCTTTGGTCAAGAGCGGAATGATAAATATGTGTGAGCAGACCTTTGACACAGTAGGCTTCTGCCCACTCTCATTCCTTTCCCTCTGGAAAACTCTGGACCAGATAGAAACAGTGCTTCCAGCATGGAGTAAATCTGAAAATGATAAACAGGAAAGAGTCATGCTTACCTGAGGTCAATGTAAAGTGTGCTTGCTTCAGAGTCATTGTGTGGGGATCATTTGTTACACACCACCAGTACAAACTGACCAATACAAAGTTTAATATTGAGTTGGAAGTGTCACTTCAGCCCCTGGCCCGGGAATTACCCTGGTCCAGACTCCAATTCCCAGCCTGCCAAACACTGACCCCTCTCCGGGGAGGGTCAGGACCACTCCCACAGGGTATTTAGGCTACCACCAGAAAAAGGGGAAAAAGGAACTCGTGGTCTTTGGGGTTTGTGTGGGGTACTCTCCCTGCCATGCTGTTCCTGTCCACCTGAGAATGTGGCATTTATTAAACATGGGCATTTTTGATTCAGTCTAATCTATTTTGATTGGAGTTCTTTGTGCTGGAGAGGCTCTTTTTAGGATTATTATTATTATTATTTGGTTTTTTGAGACAGGGTTTCTCTGTAGCTTTGGAG
>LOJH01006516.1:19901-32328 GCA_001685095.1 Ellobius talpinus
GAGAGAGAGAGAGAGAGAGAGAGAGAGGTGTAGTGGAGGCACATCTGTTTCTTTTTGCCCATCTTTCTTGCCACCTTTAAATCAACTAAGTTTAATCTCTCAAGCCAGTTTCCATCCATCATTTATCTTTTCCCAAAATCTTACTCCCATTCCTCCTCTGCTTTGTACCTTCCCTGTGTTTGTCTCTTGGGCTGACAGTTCTGCAGTCCTGTTACCATCATCCGCAATTCATCCAATGGATATTGACATTTTGTTTTATATTTAAGTGGACCAAATCCTTACCTTGCGTGCTTTTCCCTACTTCCTTGCCTGCATCTTAACAGGAACTGGCTGGTTTCAATGCATGGTATTTTTTGTGTGTGGGCTTGGTGATATATGTCAGGTTCTCTTCATGCTTGAGGAGTCAAGTGCCATCTTTGGAGACTCTGGCTCCCTTGGTCATTCTTTCCTTACTGTAAGTCCCCAAAGAGACTACCCCACTGTTTCTTGGTGCTGACTTTGGCTGTGGAGCCATCTTTGCCAGCTGCAGGTTTTCCTTCTCTTGGGCAACCTGCTTTTTCTAACTCTGTCTCAGGAGAATTCATTTTTGTCCTTGAAGCTGTGTGCAGTAAGTGAGCAATGACAAAGTTCCTGGTTGTTGCAGAAGACAGTCTTCTAAGCCAAATGGCTGCCATCTTCATCAGATCAGCTGTGTCCATTTCAAGAGTCCATCGTGTCTAGCTTGTTGGCTTGACATTCCTCATGGATGGAGAGGGTAGGGAGGGTCATTGGACCCTCACCTGAGAACCCAGCAGCTCCTCCCAGCCATCTGTATACAATTCTACTCTAATTGCCTATGGCCTTGGGGTCTCAGGAGGTGCTAGGGGAAGTTAATTGAAAGGGGGACTCCTATTCTGCCATGAAGATAGCATCATCCATGTTTGTTAAAGACTACAGTGCAGCTGCGTTTGGTTTACCCACACTCCTGCCAGTAACCTGTCACCCGTGGTTTGTAAGTAAGCCTAAGGAACCTGTTAGCTCCCCGGGGTGAAGTTGTACTTTGGTTTGTCACTGGGGCCTTATGAGGAAGGGTAGATGTGGTTTATGTCTCCCCGGGGAAGGAATCCTCACAACAAAGGCTAGGAACTGCTTTTCTAGAGAGGTTTGCAGATCATGAAGATTTTTGATCTGTTTAAAGTTATCCGTGCCAATAGTGACACTGTGGTCTGGGTGGCATAGTGAGACCTTGTCCATGGCTTTTATGGTTGACGAGGCTGCTGTTCTTGCAGAGGACCTGGCTTCAGTTCCCACCACTCACATGGTAGCTCACAACTGTCTGTAATTCCAGTGACTTGTAGAGTCATTGTTTCCAAAGACCCATTCGAGATCAGGGCGGGCGTGTGTGTTTTCAGAGGGTGAGAGCAGACAGGGAGGCCTGGGCAGGGAGAAGAGCAGGGCTGGACTGGATGTGGTGACATACACCACTTCAATTTCAGCACTTAAGAGGCAGAAGCAGGAAGATCGCTGTGAGTTTTAGGCTAGCCTGGTCTACATGGCAAGTTCCAGGCCATCCAGGGCTACATAAGGAAAAGCCTGTCTCAACACAACAGCGAAATGAGCAAGGGCTAATATGGGTGATGGGATGCTTGGTGCACTCAGATTGCAAGATGTGTTCAGCAAGGACCCATTCGTCACCCTCTGAGGATGAACGGCATGGATAAAGAGGTGGGCAGGGTGGAGGGGTGTTGTCTGAGTGCATGGGACCAATTCTTGTATGATCTGTGCTGGGTGGAGCAGTCTGAGCTTTAAGACCCACGGGGCGTGTGGCTCAAACACCCCCTAGCAGCCCTAGACTTTGTGGGTCATATCACTCATGCACCCTGTTGGGACACTCTTGGTCTCAGGCTCCTGTGAGTCACATGATCCACAGACCACCAGCGGACATGGGGGAGAAGACTGGTCATTCCAAGCTCACTGGACCCAGTGTGGGATCTATAATCGACAACAAGTGGACAGTCTGGATCCTGTAGCTCCTACGAGTCCTCTTAGGGCCAATCCTGGGCCTGTGTGCATCTGCAGAGCTAACACTGCCCCTCCCCCACCTTTCCCTGCCCCACTCTTAACCCTTCTATTGTTCAAGGCTATGTAGCTATCCATTTGTGTCTGCAGAGGAACTTTTGAAGCACAAGTTGCATCTTGGCATACCCAACACACCATAGGTTCTCAACAAATATGTGTCAAATGGATAAATGCGTCCACCGAAAGGCAAGCGGTCTCCTGGTCCTCAATGGTGGCTCTCCATGCGCCCACACACCGCAGGGCACACGTGGGCGCCCACACACCGCAGGGTACATGTGGGAGGCATGCCTACCTTTTGCTCATCAGCCTCTCTCAAGCTACTAGGATTCGTTCATAATCACACAGTTAAGTAAAATTTATGTTTGGTGGAATTAGCTGGGCTCCCCAAGGGCAGCATAAACCAGAGGGATTGTTCCATTTCAAAGTCCCCACTCCCCGTTTAAAATAGTTTACCATTCTTTTGTGGCACTGGTGGCGGAAGTCCTGGAGGCACACGGCCGCTTATTTACTGATCCACAGATGACGGATGGTAGATCCCTGCTTCTTTTGGACGGGAAAACTTGAACAGCTTGTCTGCACCTCTCCACTCGGACATTAAATCAACATGGCTCTATTAGTGGCCTTGGGATGCCAGCTGAGCTGTCTCTGAGCCTGTCACCGTGATGTCTTCATCTGTAACCAGAGCAGACGTGAGCTCCTGGCAGCTTCAGGAGGTGACAACAAATCCAATTAGCCCCTCTCCATGGCGCCACAGTACTACTGCGAAACGGCCTGACAGGGAGAGCGACTGCGGTACCCTGCACAGTGGGACACAGCGATTGCGGGGAGGGGTGGGAGGGGGGGAGGAAACAAAGGACTAAGCTTAATTGTTGGAGTCACTTTCTGCACGAGTGGAGACCCCGTGCCAGCTCGGCCTGTACCAGCCAGCCCCTCCCATCCTCGTGTGGCTGACATGGCTGCCAGGAACCCAGCTGATAGCCAGTCCCTACTTGGAAACCTTGCTTGACTTTGATGGTGTTTGTCTTGGAGGACAATTAACGACCCCATTCTCTTCTTCCTCTTCTTCCCCTTCTAGGCTTCCTTCCTTATTCCCAACATCACTCCTTACCCAGAACCCTCTGCAATGTGGGTGCCTGTGGGAAGCCAACACAGGGCACCTCTCGAAGTCAAGGTGGGTGCCCCAAAGCAGACAGATGTTTCCTGATGGAGGTAGGGTGGAGGTGGAGCTGGGGACATGTCGGGGAGAATAGGGCAGGAGGCACAGGGGAGGAGTCTGCAGCCTGGGGCATCATGTAGGAGCCGGGGAACGGGAGCCTCTGGGAGCTGAAGTTGGGACTTTGGCTGTGTGTGTGGATGTGGGGGAGGATCCAGGTGAAAGAAGGCCAACACGCTCCAAAGACACAGCCCAAATGAGAGGAGTTCGGGGGAGGGGGGGACCTGGGGTTCACAGATACTTCTAAGAGGAGCACAGTGCTGGTGGGTTTTGGGGTCATTTACTCTCCAAGAATGACTCCCTTGTAAGGCATGGGAGGTTCGCAGTCATCCTCCAGGATCAGAAGGCCTTTCTGGAACCAAAAAGAGCCCAGGACAGGATAAGGAGGGGAGTAGGCATGGGGACAGTCCTATGAAAAGGACCCTCGAAGTCTCAGATATGAATGGGGATTGCAAGAGTGGGACAAGAAAAGGAACAATATAACAAGAACAGAGCAGCCGCTGACCACTGCAGCTGTCCAGTCTGCGTGGCCTTACCCCTACTCCTCCACCATGATGGAAGGATGGAGTGATGGATGGACAGTACTGAGGAAGAAGTTGCAAAAAGCAGGCACCCTCCTTGGGGACTAATGGAGCCAGTAGGGCCTCTCCTGAGTCTGGGGTCCTTGCACACCCGATTCATGGACTCTGAGCCTCCCTCATGTTCACTTTTATGACACAGGGTGAGAGGTGAGTGCCTCCTGGGCTACAGCGGGCAGCGGAGGGAGAAACCCAGAGACTGATGGTGTTCGGCCATCATCTCCTTTCCTGTTTCCGTGCTCCTTGTAGTCTTCACTTTCCTGCCTCTCTGGTGAGCACCAGGAGGGGAAAGAATCAGAGCCCTGCCTGCAGGAGAATGCCTCTGGAGTTCAGTGGCATGAGCTAAGCCAAAGTCACATTCCAGGCAGGACTCAGTACTGCATTTTTGCTAGAGGGAGGCAGCGGGTGGGAATCTGTGGGCCTTGCTGTTGGAGCCAGCAGGATTCCAGTCAATGGCTAACGGCTGGCAATGCAGGGGTCTCTGCTGCCAGCTCCGTGGTGCTCTGTTGCTTTCTGCCACAAGCTAGTTCCATCTACCTGTAGGGGCTGGCAGCACCAGGGCCCTTGGGGTGAGCGATAGAGAGAAAAGAGGCTGGGAATAGGGAAAGGGACCAGGAAGTGGCTTTGTGGTCCTTTTTTGGGAAGCAGGTTGTTGAGAATGTACATCATCACACTCCAGCTCATCCCAGATTAATTGGGCAGGATATAGAGGCAGCTGGCCTGTGCATAGAGCGGTAGAAGACTCGGCGGGCCCTGGATCACTGGACAGCTTTTGGAACCGGCCCCGGCGCTGCCAGGCACAATTATTTTCAGCAATATCTTAGGATTGTGGACTTTGGCATGCAGTCTAAGCACCTATTTGCAAACTCACAGATTGATGCAATCCTTGATGCAAGATGATATTCTGAGGCTGGATTTGAGGGCTTCGGCCTCTGTCCCTTGCTGTGATGATGAAACATTTTGGGAGGGAGCTGTGTATTGAGGGATGGGGCAGAACAAGGCTGGGTTACCCAAGGGCCAGCTCACAAAAGGTCTTGGAGTTGACCTGTAGTCCTGTGCCAAAGGATGCTCCCCTCATTTCTACCATTAGTGCCTCCCCCAAACCTTGCGCGGCCCCCAAGATGGCCAAGCGATCTCGTGCCTTCCCGCTATGCCATTCCTATTTACTTTAGGTTTGTAGCATGGCGGTTTCTCACTACTGGTTACCATGAGACTAGACACTCCTTGGAGAATTGTATATTGTCATCTCATCCCCCACTACAATACACAGCAGACATACAGTGTTTGGGCAATTGGCCACCATTGCTGGGAGACTAAGGGCTCGCCAGGGGTCTTACTCAGTGGTAGAATGCTTGTCTAGCATATGCAAGGCCTTGGGTACCATCCCTGGCACTACTGCACAAAAACAGGAGTGTTGAAAAGAATCTTTTTAAAGATAGTGGAGCTGGAGAGACAGGTCAGCAGTTAAAGGTGCTTGCTGCCACCCCGGATGGCTCTAGTTTAGACCTGGAACCCATATGGCAGAAGGAGAGAAGTGACTCCTCCTTGTCCGCTGACCTCCACATGTGTGCTTTAGCTTGGGGAGGATCTCCAGAGGAGGCGACACCATTGACTGGGTCTATGTTTCCCAAGTGGGTAGTTCTTTCTCTATGCTTAAGCAGGAGCATAGAAGGCAAGCAAGGTGAGGTTTGTCTGGAAGAAAGGTATCCAGGGAAGATGGGCATGGCCTCTGGGCTCCTATAGACCTTTATCCTGCTCAAATCAAAGGCTCTCTGCCCTTGAAGCCCAGAACAAGGGCCTTGTCCATAGTCTCCTGCAAAGGAGACTCTGGATTACAGTCAGAATGACAATACATCCATGATTTCCTCTACATCTGCATCAGTGTGGATGTAGAAGGATCCAGAGAGGCGATGGAAAATGGAGGTCCCGAAGCCTTGGGCTCTGAATAAGGAGGCATCGTGAGGGTCCTCAGTAAAGGAGTTCAGAATCCAGGGGCTCAGATGGAGTGGGCAGGAGTCAGCGAGGAGGACCTGGTCCAAGCCAAGGGAAGGTTTTTATCTCTTGGCTTTCTCCAGCTGTGGGTGCAGGATCTTGACCTCTGGATAGCAGCCCTGCTTAGCTGTGAAGCCACAGTGGATGGGATCATTCAGGAGAGGTTCAGAAATGCCCAAGGTAGTTTTCTGCTGGGTGGCATGGTCCATGTGTAGGCTTCATGATGGCAGAAGCCATAGTCATTGTATCACCTGGTTCATTGCTTAGGATGGTGCCACCCATACAAAATGTACTCAGTAAATGGCTGAATTTAGCCACATCTCTCCAGCTCCCCATTTGGGGAACTGCCTCAGTTGCCTTATGTCTAAACAGGTGTGGTGCTTTGAAAGAAAATGTCCTCCAAAGGGAGCAGCACTATTAGGAGGTGTGGCCTCTTTGAAGGAAGTGTGTCACTGTGGGGGTGGGCTTGAAGGTCTCTTTTGCTCAAACTTCCCTCAGTGTGACTTTCAGTTGACTCCCTGTTACCTACAAGATGTAGGACTCTTATCTGTTCCTCCAGCACCATGTCTGCCTGCTCACCGCCATGCTCCCCTTCATGACAATAACGGACTAGACCTCTGAAAATGTAAACGGGCCATCCCAATTAAATGTTTTCTTTATAGAGTTGCCGTGGTCACGGTGTCTCTTCACAGCAATAAAAAGCCTAAACTAAGACATCAGGAATGTCCAGTCTGAGTCCTGTGGGTCACATATGTCCCAGGATAGCTATGACCAAAACCAAACACACATGCAAATGATGCCATACTGTAATGTGGAAACGCTGGACACCTTGGACTCTAAGCTATGACTGTTTCCTGCTTTATCCAGCTTGAGAATGGTAGCAATGTGGCCTTTCTGACAGGACAAGTTCAGAGGAGACTCCACAGAAATGAGCAACATTAAAAGGCTAGAGCTGCCACCTGACGTAGCAGGTTCTCCCGTGGAAATATGGGTCCTATGTGTCACTGACTGCCTCGACCAGTCCCTCTTCCTCTCCCTCCATTCTGCCCACTTCTTGCCCAGTTCTGAAATGGCTCTGCATGTTGGATTGTGGGGACATGCACGGGCCTGAGCAGTCCACCCATCTTTCCTTCCATTAGAGACACAGTGTCAGCCTCTGCCCAACCTCAGCTGTACCTCACACCCTCCTCCCCACATGAGCACCATGTCTCATCTCAAGAACGCAGACCTCTTAATTTTCCCTCCACATAGTTATGTGCTTGTGTATATGCAAATCATATGTCATTATGGTCAGTGAAAAAAGCCAGACGCTTCATGATGCCGTGTGTGGAATCCGAGGCCATTGGTCTCATAGTGACTGTAGCAGTAACCAGAGGCTGGGGGTGGGGTGGGGGATGGGAAGAGTTGGAAAATGGATGTAAGTGACAGCGAGATGGGAAGAGGAACTTCTGGAGTGTTGTGTGCTCTTGTGCACTAAGGGCAATAGAACATAATAAAGTCATATATTTGGGAATGGTCAGAAGAGAGGATTTTTGGTCATCTTCACCACAAGGAAATGTCAGCTGTCGCAAGTGGTGGATACACATAGTACCTTGATCAGGTCTTTCCACAGCGTGCTTTTTTTTAACCCATCATGTGGCACCCTGTGAATGTATACTATTGTTATGTGCCGTTAGATATAGAACAAATGGGCCAAGGGTTAGGGGTAGCTGGGTGGGTACAAGTGTTTGCCACACAAGCCTGAGGGCATGAGATCTACTCCTGGGACCCTAGTAAAACATGGGGTTTGGTGGTCCACATCTGTAATCTCAGAGATCCTGCATTGACGTGGGGTGGGGGAGACAGGAGAAATCGGCTAGGTGACCTGAGGCCAGCTAGCCTGGAGTATGCAGCATAGCAACAGAAACAAGAGAGGTCTTGCCTCTAAACCAAAGTGGTGCAGAGAACTGACATCCACAGGTGTACTGTAGTACACAGGCACCCGATCTCACACACATACAGTCACCCAGAAAATAAGTAAATATAAAACATTTTCTCAAGAACCACACCCTGCTATGTATTTACTTCCTACAACTTGAGTCTTCCCAATCAACATGGCCTTCAGTTTATCCAAGTTGTAAAGGGAGAGCTCTCTGGCTCATGGACAGTTCTCTCTCCCAGCTGCAGCCATGGGCTCTGCTGTTTGAGAGTCACTGTAGCATGGTGCTGTAATGAACATTATTGTACCTGTCAGTTTCTATAAGCTGCTTGGTGGCGGGGTGGTGGCTGGAAACCCCTGGCTGCTCTCATCAAAGGGTGGAGTCTACACCCTGACTTCATGTTTCTTGACCTCTTTGACCCACAGAATGAGGCAGATGGAATATTGTGAGACTTTGGGAGCCTGGCCTTCAGGACTTGGTGCTCCCGTGGAACCTGCTGGAAACACACCATCTGTGAGTGGCAGGAGCTACATCTACTTGTGCAGCCATAAGTAAGTTACCTGCTTGGCCTCCCATGACCACCATAAGCTGGAGTTGCCCTTTTCTTGACTCTGTCCCAGTCTCTCTTCAGGGTATAGGTGGTTTTAGGAAGAACAACTGTCAGGCTCAGAGACCTGTCCATAGATCAGGTGTCTAGCAGGAAGGAGGGTAGAGAGATCAAGGAAGGTTGTGGTTTTAAGAGCCATCCTGAGCCCAGGCTTTATTCCTGTGACCCTGAGGAGAGGAAGTTGTGAGGAGAAAGCAAGGCTCATTTCTTTTCAGATCTTCCTTCCCTGGGGCAGGGGCATGCTCCCCGAGGAGCTGAGGAGGGGGACATTAGTAATCCCTGTAGGTACTGGGCATTGAGGCCTGGGGTCAGCCGGGCCTGGTGTGACAATCAGTTTGAAAAGTCAGTTTGCCACACTTAGAGTCACCTTGGAAGAGAAACTGAATGGGGGCTGACTAGGTCAGGTTGGCCTCTGGGCATGGTTGTGAGGGATTATTCTTGCTTGTAGGTTGATGAAGGAAGACCCAATCCATTGTGGACAGCACCATTCCCTAGACAGGTGTCCTAAACAGTGTAAGAGACCATTTCCTTTCAACTTAGCTTTCTCTTTCCACAGGCCCAAAGGGAAGAGTGATGCTACACACTCCTGTCGCCCTACGCCCTGCTTCTGCATGGCTCCTGAGCCAAGTATGTTCTGAGGAGAGGGCTGGGGCTCAGTTTCTATGCTAGGCCTTGGATCATCCACCATGGACCTTCTATATATTAAGGGAGAAGTGACCAGCAACAGTTTTTCACGGGGTTCCTGCTGCTTTTATGGAAGGATTCTTCTCTCCATGGTTGTGAAAAGAACATTCCAGAATACATGCATCTCCTAGTGGAATTTAGGATTTAGGAAAAAATTAATAATGAGAACAGAACTCCAGCTTTGTAGATGCTAACCAGGTTCTCCATCACTGAGCCACCCCCTAGCCCAGGTCTTCCTCACTTTAGGGTTCGTTCACTTCATTGTCTTTTCCAGTTTCTCTTCTTTGTCTTTTGTTCCAAGAGGTCCCAGATGGGAACAAGGTGTCCTTTTCACATCAGCTCACTTTGATCCAGCCCCCAGCCTTCTCTACTACTGCCTCCCCTGCCCATCCATCCCCACGTCTTCTGATGGCCTCCTGTATTAGTCACTGATCCATTGCTGTGAAGAGACACCATGACCATGTCAACGCTTATAAAGGAGAACATTTAACTGAGGTGGCGTCTTACAGTTTCAGAGGTTTGGTCCACATGATCATGGTAGGGAACATGGAGGCATGCAGGCAGACATGGTGTTGGGAAAGGAGCTGCTACATGTTGATATGCAGACAACAGGAAGTAGCCTTGAGTGTCACACTGTGCAAACCCTGAGCAAAATAGACTTCAAAGACTGCCCACAATAGCACACTTTCTTCAACAAGTCCACACCCACTTCAACAAGGCCACACCCACTTCAACAAGGCCACACCCACTTCAACAAGGCCACACCCACTTCAACAAAGGCCACACCCACTTCAACAAGGCCACACCCACTTCAACAAGGCCATACCTCCTTTTCCCTCTGGGGAAAGAGGGACATTTTCTTTCTTTTTTCTTTCTTTTACTTTTTTGGATTTTCAAGACAGGGTTTCTCATCAGCTGCTATGGAGCCAGACTTGGAACTCACTGTATAGACCAGGCTGGTCTTGAACTCACAGAGATCCGCCTGCCTCTGCCTCCCAAGTGCTGGAATTAAAGGTGTGCACCTCGACCACCCAGTGCCATTTTCTTTCAAACCATCACACCTCCTGTTGGCTCTTCTCCAGATGGTCAGGAGGGTAGACATGCCAAGGCCCACCCACCATCACTCTGCAACCAATGATAGCTAGGCTTGAACTCCTGCCTCCTGCCCACACTGCTCTCCTGACACCTGATCTAGACACCCGTTGTTTGCTGGCTCTTTCCTGCCCAGACCACATGATGTACACTTTTTAGCTCACCTGCTTTCCCTAGCTTTCTAGTGATTTGCCCCCAGAGTTGAGAATCTCCTGTCTTCTCTCCATGAAGCACATCCTGGCATTGTTTCCTTCTCTCATACTTTGGTGCTGACTGTAGGTATACATTTGACCTTGGTGCTGACTGTAGGCATACACTTGACCTTGGTGCTGACTTTAGTCATACACTTGACCTTGGTGCTGACTTTAGTCATACACTTGATCTTGGTGCTGACTGTAGGTGCACACTTGACCTTGTTGCTAACTGTAGGTGCACACTTGACCTTGGTGCTGACTGTAGGCATACACCTGACCTTGGTGCTGGTTTGTAGGTGTTATTTGACCTTGGTGCTGACTGTAGGTGCACACTTGACCTTGGTGCTGACTGTAGGCATACACTTGATCTTGAAGCTTTTAGCCTGATTTCTAATACTCCTTTCAAAGCTGCCTGCTAGTTAGTTCCTCCCAGCAGCAGGCCATTGGAGACAGAGTCCAAGTGACACTGTCCTCCAGGTGGGGCTGGGTGGAGGGACTAGATAGAGTGCCTCCATTAGGGGTCTGGTGTTGATTCTAGGGTAACCACAGATGGCACAGCAGCCTTCCTAGGGTCCCCATGGTCAGGACCTGCAGACTGCTTCTACATTCCAATCTGGAGCCATAGTGCAGCACTACCACACTATTTCCTGCCTTTATTCTCCTCAGGTTTGGGTCTATCCCCTGGGGCCAGCACGGCCACCATCTGCCTGTTTCACTGTGGCCCAACTCCTGCTGTTTGCCTGGTAAAGCCTGGGATCTGGGAGCAGTCAGAGGGATCTTGGGTTGGAGTTTATGAGCTTCTGGAACAAGCTCCCCAGCTGTCATCATGGCTGGCTGTTGCCAGCTCCTGCCATGTTTAGTCCTCCCACAGCCATGGATTGGGTAGGCACATCCCCAGCTAATGGCTCCATCTAGGGGGAGCAGAAAATCCCAGCCATCTTGGGGACTGCTAATGCCACCTCTGGGTGTGCCCTCTGGAAGCTGTTTAGAACCTCACTTCACAGGCCGGCAGTTTTTATGGTTGCCTCCCTTACACACTGCACCCAATTTATGTTTAAGCAAATAATAACAACAACAATTAGCTATTCCTTTGAATGGATCCAGGAAAGACATGATTTGAAAGGACCAACAGGCTGGTACTGCCCCTGCTCTTCCTTGGGGACAGCATTGGGAAGGGACACAGCCCTTTGGTCTGGGGATTTGTGGCTCATGGTTGTCACACAGGTTGAAGGCCAGCTGCACTTTCTGGGACTCTGAGCCTCGGCGTGGCCAGGAAGGTTCAAACATACACACTCCAAAGGAGTTAAACCAAAAATTGACAGACAAGCAAACAGATCAAACAGACACTTCAAAGAGAAAGTGAGTCATGAGAAAGAAGCTGAGGAGCCTCCCAGTACCCAAAGACTCTGAAACAAAGGCTGCCTGCATGTGCCCAGGGCTTGGCCGCCTCCGACTCCTTGCCCGGAGCATTGGGAACCTGTCTGCAGGGACAATGTGACCAGTTACTGCCCTCTCCGTGCCCAAGCACTCAGAGGGGCTAATTAGTGCTTTTAATATGCAAATTAGAGCCTGGGCAGATTAAATCTAGGGAGAAAAAAACCCAGCTGGTGAATATGTTATTTTAATTACAACTCCAAAGGAGATACGGGTCTGGTTTAAGAGGGTAGCAGGCTGGTTGGGTGTGAGGCTCTTGTAGTGGGGCCCCGTGAATGGGGGAAACTCCACACCACAAGGTCTTGGCTAGAGAGGCGGTGAGGGGCTGGTGGGGGGCTGAATGGAACAAGCCCATATCCTAGACAGGCATTCACCAATTGTGCAGGAAACCTCCCAGGCTCCTCAGTGATGACATCAGAACCCTGGAAAGGACAGTCTCATTCATTAATTCATTCATTCACTCCACCATCCCTTCTTCAATGGATATTTCCTGGCTGTCTTTCATGTAACAGGCACTGTGCCAGGTGTTGGGAATAGTATGGCCAGAAGAACAGCAAGGCCCTGTCTAAGGGGACTTGCGTTTATGTGGAGGAAGTGTTGTGGCAACAGGTGACACAAATTAATAAAGACACAATTGCAGAACGACGGAGATGAAA